>MNCL01000224.1:0-164832 GCA_001932985.1 Proctacanthus coquilletti
AAATTACCTTTAATACGTAATTTATTTATTTATTTATTTATTTTTATTTTATTTTTTCCCGGATAATTTAATATCTCAGATAAACTTTTATCTCTACAGATTCGTGTGCTGGAAAATACAATAGCAGTCGCATCTTTTGTTCAACGTGAAACATCAAGGTAATAATATTTCATATTTCTCCGTTATTTATCCGCGTTTATAAATATTTATATTTGTTTAAAATTGCAATTCAAATCAGTTCTTACACTGTTTCACTGAATAAGCGTGACCTAGATTAATGTGCAAGCGATTTTTTCGCTATACATTTATGTATATGTATGCAAGGCAATTCGCGTTTTATTTTCTCTAGATTGGAGGAGAAGAGATTCATTATATTTATATAAATGTGTAATAAGATTTTCCGTTTTTATATAAATTTATTTTAATTATTTTAATTATTTTTGCTTTTATATGGTTATTATAGAAAAGAAAAAAATACTGTTGCAATAGTTTTCAATTAAAATAGATGACAAAACAGAATATAATAAAATTTTAGTTTTTAATTTAAATTTAAATTTCGTTTTAAATATTTACAGAGATGATAAATGTAATGTTAGCCTACAAAAATATGATGGGCATATTTATCTAAAGTTACTAGTCACTAGTTATCGTGTGCAACACCCGTAGGACTGGTCACTTTCTGAGGATTCTCTTCACAATTGTTGGCTATCGTTGGCTGCTGCTGCATAGGTAACTTCTTGCTGATGAAGTTCAGATCTTATGTTAGCCGCAGCACGGCGATTAAGGATGCTACGTACTCCTGTACGTTCTCCTCCTTCAGGTGTTTTATCTGTCGTGAAACATGCCACTTTTTTCGAGAGTTGTCCAACGGTTTGTACGGTATGCATGACTAGATCTTCAGCAACTGAAATTGGCACGTTGTTGTTCTAAAATTCTGGGAATATACAAAACAATAATAATTCAAATTTGGGACATAGGTTAAATGAAAACTGGAATCTTGATTAAGCAAATTATAGCAGAAGTTATTCGTTGTTTTTACGTCTATAAACAGAAAATAAAACTAGACTTCTCTTAGACAATTAAAAGAGGTATCGTCGGAAGAATCTCTAGAAGTATAGTTGTAGTCTTTCTAGTACCATCATATGATTACTATTCGCTCAAAAAATGCAATAACCTACATTTCTTAGTGCAATTGTCTAATCTTAAAAATTACTTAATTAATGATACTTTTTCGCTAATTTACTCCTAAACATCTTTCGATAAAGATTTCGCCATCATTTTTCTTTCGAAGGGTACTCAATTCAAAGGTTTGTAATGTTGATTTGAATTTTTTTTTTCTACATTTGCCATATTTTTAAGACAAATACGTAAAACCTCAAAATGATAAAACTAAGACTCTGTTTAACATCTTGCTCCTGATTTAGTACACTTTTATTTTATATTTATTTATATTATTTATAATAAACCTTTGAAGAAATTTTTTTAAAAAAATATCTCGATTAATGATCAAATGGCTTCGTGTAATGTTAGATACAAAAAAAACTAACAATTATAAAGAAATGAAGAAATATATGAGACGTTTATTTTCAAAGTGGTGTAAGTCCATTTTATTAAAAAATTTCTATTTTACATATTTTTTGCTTCCACATATCAAAAAAGGCCAAAATAATATGAAAAATTATTTTTTTAAAGAAATGGACTTGCCACTTTCAAAATAAACGGATCATATTTTGAAATTTTGAAAATTCCTTTTCTGTGGTCCATAGCCTTAAACGAAATCATCAAAATTTCAACAACTACACTTTCTATTTTTAAAAAAAAAAAAACGAAATATATGAATTAGAAGTACCATGTGTACAGTCCAGGCAGTCGCCTTTTCTGGTATGCGAGATTTTTGAGGTCTAAATTCCTTACCCTTCCGCTCCTTTTCAGATTCTAAAGTTACAGTAAAGCTATGTCATCCTACATCGTTTTCTTTTTTGCATGGTATAAGTTTTATCCTGATTCAATTTACAGATCTGCGTACTATTGTTTATTTTTCTATTCCTGAATAATTTGTGATATGAAAAATCCAATAAATATATTATTTTTTTGCTTCGGCATGAATTCATATACCATAATTTAACATAGCATATGAAGCATAAACTTTTATACAGATATTTTTATTAAAATTGAATAATCAATTTTCATTTTCAATTTCCGGTTTTTAAAATAACGTCTTACTCCACTTTTCGGTTCAACCAAAAAGGAAAATGACTAACCTGCCATAAAATTGCGATTTCCATTAGTTTTTATGCACCTTTTCTAAAGATTATTATCACTATAAGCAGAATTTAAAAAAAATGAATTTACATTATTTTCCATGTTTTATTGTAATGATCAAACAATAACTATTTCTGATAAGTTTTGTTTTAAATCATTAATAAACACTAAAACCTGATTTATGTATTCTTTTATGTATTTTTTTTTTTTTGTTTAAAAATACAATCCAGATTTGAATTTTATATTTTTTGATCAAAAATGTTGATTAAAATTTTTATTACTTTTATCACCGAAAAAAACAAAAAAAAAACTGAATTAGATTTTTGTATTTTCTTATCAAAAAAAAAATAAAATTAATATTATTTAAATTGATTTATTTTCACAAACAAAAAAATTAAAATTCAACTATAACGACCATTTTCAAAAAACAAAAAAATTTAACAAAGTTCATTTTAAAAGATAAAAATTGGAAAATATTAAACATCACATTATAAGAGATGATATTGATAAAAAAATTATCATCTTTAAATAAAAAAATACCGACCGTGAAAAGCATAACGCGAACACGTCTACACTTCTCGCGGTACGAATCGTTTGTACAAAGGATTGAACAAATAGAAAATCGATAATAACATTCTTTTAATACATTGAAGATATTTTTTGTTTTGTTTTTTTTTTTTTTAAATATTGTTTTAAGAATTATGATTTTTGTGCACTTTTGTTTTTTCATAATCTGTTTGTATCTCTGTTCATTTTGTACACGGATCATGCAAAAACTATCAAACGAATTTAAAATAAACTTTCTCTTTTTCACTGATGACACGTGACGTAACATGTGACACATGGCATAAGAGGAAAACAGAATTCGGGTAAAAATTGTATTAATATCACGCATGTGTCACAGGTATAACCCCAACCTTGAGCCCATTGACTTTCGAGAATAAATTGTGTTCGGTCTTTTGGATTTTGGTCATTATAAGATTAATATCTCAACGATATCAAAATGATATTGAGAATTGAACGTTACGATGGCAATTAAAATACGCGCGATGTACAAGTACCATATTTTGTGATCGATTGTAGGAACACATACAACCCAAATTAATTAAACTTTTCACTTTTCATTTTGATTTCTTTTACATTTTGTCCAGTTTAGATTAGACTTTAACTTTCAAATTTCTAATGCACTTCAAACAAAACGTTTTGAATACAATTTTTTTTTTTTAAATATCTTTACATTTTGATTTGCTTATGAGTGGAGTAAATGAGAAATTTAGAAGTTTAATAAGAGACAATAAACTGTGTATGATATAAATAATTTTAATAATAAAATGTTGCTACTATTTCAATAATTTTTCTATTGTAAATTTTTTATCCACCAGTGCAACGTTCACAACGTTATTGCTAACGTTTATTAAGAAAGTAGTAATTCTACTAAAATCGGAATTAGTGAAAATGTAAATCAAATTGTTATTATTAATACGCTTATGATAAGGACACGTGAATTGTAATACACGAACTCTTATTACTTATTTATACTTATAAAGTTTGTCAAAGTACGTACTTAGCTGAGAGTCACGAAAGATGACACAAATTAAGAAAAGGATGTTCATTTTAACCGATTACGAAAAAAAAACCTGGTTCCCATTTCTAGGTACGTTGTTGAAATATCTTTATCCGCAGATAACATACCAAGCTGCACCATAGGTAAATTATTTCAAAGAAACACATCTTACCTTCGTCTTCTTCAAATTCCATCAATTTACACATGGATACGCTAAACAGTGGAATATTTTCTCTAGATAAAAAAGATTTTAAACATAAATAAAATAACTGCAATGTTAATATTCATGTTAAAAACATAAGCATGTTCCTTTGTCTTTAATTTCATATTAAAATTATTATAATTACCGAAATTAAAAATGGTCAACATTTGAAGGAACAATTTTTACACATGTGGTCTAATGAATAAAAGAGAATTTTTTTATTTGTTGTCTAGTAACATCTTAAATAATTAACCGATTAAATAGTAATTTAATATAAAGGTTTATGTAGAATACCGGAAAAGGTAAATATTTGATTAACATTAGATTGCCGAAGTGAGTCAATTTGACCCACAATTCAAGCAGCGTACAAAAAAATAATAGAATTAACGTCCTTTGTATTGAATGTAATTAAAAAAATCTACAGAAATTGTATTTACTGTACAAAATGTTTAAAATAAAATTATATTTTCGTTTTCAAAAAGCTTTCAATTTTGAGATTTGAATCAAATTGACTTGTCCAACAATCTAGTGTTAAGGCTAGAGAGGAAAGAGGGGTTGTCGAACATTTTCAACAATATGATCAACCAAATATTTTTTTCTCAATCCTAAAATTCTGTAAATTGTAAAAACATTGTAAATTATAAAAACTTTTCCAGTTAATTTAAATAAAACAAAAACGATAAAATATCTTGAGTATGCGAGATAATAAACGAAAATTAAGATTTATGTCCTGTCCTGTAATAAATTAGTAAAAAGTAAAAAAGCCTGAAAAGAATTAATTCTGAGGACTATTTATTGATTCAACAGACAATAGTCTAATTATTTGCTATCGCAGAAATTTTATAACAAATAGAAACTAATTAGATATACAACAAAAAGAAGAAAAAACTAAATCGAAAACAAAACGCAGAATTTAACTATACTATTAGTAAAAACTTCAAATAATTAATTTTACAGCAAATTCATGCACCTATCTAAAAGATAATATAAAATAAAAAGAAGTATATAATAATTAGCGAGAAAAAAAATTTATATACAGACATTCCTCGAATAACACGATTAATTGCTTTCGTGTTATTCGAAACAGTGTTATTCGATACTAATAATTCATACAATTTTGGAGATAACGTTCCGTGCTATTCAAAACCGTGCAATTCGAAACTCCAGATCCATACAAATTTGTACATTTGGTTCCAAAGTTTAATTAAGAAAGCATTGAAAATAAGAACACAATTTTTTTTATGTATTTTTAGTTGTAAAGTTGTACAAAAATAACATAAAATTCATTCATTTTAGAAAAGTGAAACTTAAAAATGTAAAAGGTAAAATTTTATAAACGTAACAATTTTTAAATTTGTTTTTCCTTGAATGGATAGAGGATCCTTATCAATGGAAATTTCTTGATCACTGTCGTCAACCAAAATACGAATTCTCTTTCTTCGAGGCGGTAGAAACTCTTCATCACTGGAAACATTTTCATAGCTGATGTTGGAGGATGGCACTTTTATTTTCCGTATTGCTTAAACATTTCAAGTATAAGACCTAAAAAAGTTTTTAAATTTTGTTGGAAGGTTTTTAACGTGACAGTGATGAACCAATCGCCATAAAATGAAGCTCTAATTTCTTTGCTAACTCCAAACCTTAGCTTAAGTATTTTATTAGATAGGAGAACTAACTATTGCGTTATTAGTACACACTACAGACAGTCAGTTTTCCTTGTAAGCCGACGATATGTATATGAACATATGTGCTCTGTAATCGAGTTAATTTTTAACAGTAATTTTCGCGACTTCGTGTAAGTCGAATTCCGTGTTATTCGAGGGTTGTCACAATTTTGAACCGTGCTATTCGCGACTTCGTGCAATTCAAATGGCGAGGAATGTCTGTATATATAAAAATATATAAACTTTAATATAATTCATTAAATTCATTATCAAAGAGCGTCTTTTTAATGACAGAATTAAGTGTCCGTTTAAATGCTGAAGGCCCAACAAAACAGAAGTCAATATTAGAGAATATTTCGTTGTGATGTTTTTGAATTCTTACAAGAGGTGATTTGTTTCTTAAATTAGTTCGTGATCTACCTGTGTAAAACGTACAGTTTTGAAGAGTCTACCAGGAACATGAATATTAATAATATTAACTAGCCCCGTGCAATTTATATTTGCATTGAGAAGTTTATATAGAAACATTTGATCATGAAACCTGCGCCGACATATAGAACTTTAGTAGCCTTTCATTGTATTCCGATCTTGTATGATCTTCCTATTTAAAAAAAAAACAAAAAAAAAAAAAACAAATACCGCGTCAATCTCCTTTGAACCGATTCTATTTTTTGATTATAAATAATTTCAAAATCAAATATTAGCTTTAATTACGAAGATACTAAGATATACTCGTATTAACGTTACGTCTACAAATAAAATAATTTTGTAATATAGAAATTTTAAATAATTTATTAATAAAAATAAATGCAACAGTTAACAGAAGAAATATACAACGTTTCTATATTTATAATAAATTTAGAATAGAAAGTACTTTAAAAACAATTTTGAAAAAATAAGTTTTTGAAAAATATAAAAAATCTTTGAAATGAACTTTTTATCTGTACCTTCTTTCTATTTACTCACATAACTTAAAAGTGACTGAACTGATGCGTAATGTATAAGAATAATTTAAGATATATTTTATTTCAATAAACTGCAAGAAACATGTCACATAACGCGTAATGCTATACTGAACAAAACGCACACCTATGCCATGTGACACATGATTTAACACGTGGCACTTTACCACTTGGCATTGGATTTTTATCGGACAACTTTCATATATCCGATTGATTTTTTCCAATAACTTTCTGAAAAAATTAGTTTTTAATTATATTATAATATTTACTATAATTATACTTTTCACTTTTATTATTATAGGTACTTATGATTTTTTGTCGTTTTCTCTATTTTTTTTATGAACACTGGCTTTTAGTTTGATAAAATATCTCCATACTTTTATTCCAGCTTAATATTAATACCTTTTTTTATTTTATGAATCATTTTCGTCTGAGTTTATATACAAAAGATCCAAATTTTATAAATAAAATTATTTTTGTTTCATTAGTTTTTATTACTTACTTACTTATTTTTTAATATAAAAAGCAATAATATCTCTGTCTTATTTCTGTACAAATAATTTTTCACTATATCATCAAAATTTTGTTTTTCTAATCTTATGAAATTGTACCAATATATATATTTTGTTTTATTTCATTTTAATTTAATTTTTTTGCTTAATATTATATTTCCAATCAATGAATAATTATTATGTCTGGAAAAATATTAATCATCAATTTACTCTTGTATTCTACTTCTGATTAAAGAAATTAATTTTAATTTTTGATGTTTTCCGATTAAAAGAAATCACTAAACAAAATTTTTATTGTTCTTCACTCAAAAATAACCAAATTTGATACATTTTTTTTTATTAGAAATAAGGATTAAATTTGTTTTTTTTTATCGCTATCGCATTGGTGTTAATCAACCAAAATTCGTATTTTGCACTTTTAAAGCACTACAGTGCTTTAATTTAATCAATTTGATAACATCTCTAAGCTAAATCCTGTAAATTTAATTTATATTTGTTAGATTTACTTATGTAGAAAATTACAGATTCGAAATTATTCAACATTTAAAAATTTTAGTACAATTTGAAGTAAATTTGAATCTGTTAAAATTTCATTCTTATTTATTGTCCCTTAATCTCTCAATACGTCTGTTTGTCTATCTGAGTACCAACCCACCTACTCATTACGTACTTATCAAAATATTATAAACTTAAAATGCATGAGTAATTATTCACAATCTTGAAAGAAAGAAGGTAATTCTTTCAATATTTTAAACGAAAGTTGTAACTTTCTTAGCTTATTTTTCTTATCACTACTGTACTTTCACTTTAATGAAACATTTGTAGGTTTTTGTATTTTTTTTCAATTCTGGCAAACAGAGAAATTGCACCCAGAACTTTTGTTTTAAAATCATAAAATTACAAATCGAATTTTCAGACTCGCTTTTTTTAACTACTACAGACTAGTAAATTTCCTTAAAAATGAGACGTCGATTTGCTCGAATGCTTCGTTAGAATCTTTAATTTGAGAAAATATTCGATTCGAACAATTGATCCCTTTTCTCCCAACCCGGATAAGTGCTCAACGATTAATTAACGAAGAAGGAAGACGGAAAAAGTTTGTCAAAAGTCCAAGAAGGGAAACCTGATTTGATTTATTCTGCCATACACCAAAATGAAAATGAAGGAACGTCGTTTTTTATAACTTGATGACCTCAAATTGGTATCTAAAAATCTACGATTACGATGACCTCCAGTCTATCAATCCCATTCTTTTCGTTTTCTAGTTTTACCCGCCTTCGGAAACATTTTAAGCTTGTTCCATTGTTTGCCAGTGAATGTTTTTCTTCCATTCTTTTATTATTTTTTTTATCACTTTCTTCAAATGGCTCATAAGAACTATCTCTACTCTCTCTCTCTTGGATTGTTTAAATATTATATTTGGATTTGTAAATCTATAAATGCGGGTCAAAAGAATTGATAGTAGATATAGAAAGTGAACAAAATGGGAAAATGTTTAGCATCAAAAACTCTTAAAATTCTTATAAAATTCCCATAAATCCTTTCAGAGACGCTTTGACGCGTTGGCGTTTTGGTGTATATTGCTGTATAATATTAATCTTCGTAATACTAAAAATAATTTAAGTCAATTTCATATAAATTATATATGAATAAAATATCATTATTCTTTTCTTGATTGTAATCCACAGACCCTAGAAATACTCAGACCCTAGATTATTAAATATGAGGGATAATACTCTTTGGGAATTGCTAGTACTTCCTGCGTTCCTGGCATTAATTCGCTTACAGAACGTAAAACGTACTTAAATAAAAATTTAAATAAAGTTTGTTATTATATAATTTGCAAATAATTATTTAATGAAAACTAGACCAATTTCGTGTCATTTTTATTGGGGCGTTAAGCAGATAATTTTATTAAATAGAGCATTTAAATTATATGAATTTCTAAAGTATCATATTTCTATCTAATAAAGGGCTTCATTGTAAGGTAAATAAATTACTAAACTTAATTCCACATTTCAAAAAAAATAAAATTGTTGATAACATTGAAAACTATTCATTCATAGTTACAGTACCATTATCTACAAAATTACTAAGGAATTTCAGATTTTTCCACATACGTATATGAGTGTAGCGAATAGTTCCTTAATATTTAAAAGTTATCAATACTTAATTAAATTTTAATGATTAAAGGAATTAAAACATCGGAAATTTTCGTAAAAATCTTTCCTTATCCATTTCATCCATTCAGATAAAATCACTTACACTAGGAGACAAACTAAAACGTTAAAAATTTAAAGCTTTTTTAGGGCCCCTTACTCCACTGTGGATCGTTTCAAAATAGAAATCTTTACATGAAGTTTTTCGTGCAAGTTTTACTATCTAATACCAGCGAGTGATAGTGGCTAACAATGATCATCAACGAATTATGTAATGGCTGTAGCTGTCGAAAGGAATTCTCATTGAATTAATAAGTTAAAACACACAACGTAGAGAATTCATTAAATGACGGAATTAAAAGTTAATTACATGAAAATGATCGTTAATCGTGATCATGGCAACATTTACTATGACTACGTAATGAATGGAATTAGAGTAGTGGGCTCCGTATTTTATTCTAGATTATAGGCAACTTATAATTAATTATGTGTTATCCAGATTGTTTTATTTTAATCCATTTTAAATATAAAATTATTACTTTACTCGTCGCCATTATAATGGTATATCTACTTATAAAAAAAAAAAAAAAAAAAAAATTGAAAAAAATAAAAATAAAAATATAAAATAAGATGATAATGCCCGTCATGAATCACTTAGGTCGGATATATGAGGAAAAAAAAAAAGCCGACATCACCTCAAAATATGCTAATAAATATAACCTTTTACTTTATCGCGATATCTATTGCCACCCACTAATAGAAATTAACTTTTACTGTTAAAGCAACATCTTTAGATGACTTTGTCGATTGCATTCAATACAGTGCAAAAAACGTATAAATATGAAAATGAAATGCAAAGCTTTCTTTAATGTGCCGCCATTTCTGTTTGATATGCATGCTCACATTGTTTACTGATCTGTAATGCCTCCTCATGCATTCATTTAAAAGCTATTCAAGTTATGAAACTTTGATCAAAATAAATGTTGCTGTATACCTGGCGCATAGTCCATACGGCTCTCACGTGTGACGCCAACTACTGTTTTGAAATGATCTGATGTCAAGGTCAGACCGAAACTTGGTCCGCGGTAAATTATACGTTTACTCTAATATAGATATATAAGCGGACATTTTCCTCTTACACTGCAGTCCGCTTCATTAGGTCAGTCAAACAACAGTTAACATGCGTGCGTTTTTGGTGAGAAATTTTATAAAAGTGAAATCGCCAATTAGAATGATAGATTTGTTTTTAATTCGATAGATTCTTTTTGTGGCAGTAGCTGCTCAAGCGCGGCCAGATGTTGGAATTGGATATAAATATAATAATCAAGGAGGCGCTGTACCGGTTTTCGGTACAATCGATAATGAACCGATAATCAGCAAACATTTTTATTTACATTCAGCTCCAGAGGATAATGAAGTTAAAACTAAACATTTTGTTCTTGGACGTGGACAAAAAAATTATAGGGTAGTGTTTGTTAAAACACCTGCATCCGGTGCTACTCGACTTTCAGCCGAATATGCACCACAAGAAGAGAAGACTGTTATTTACGTTTTGGCTCAAAAAGAACATGAAATTGATCCTAGCGAAATTGCAACACCAGCACCAACTCAACCAAGCAAACCAGAAGTATTCTTCATTAAATATAAAACACCTGAAGAAGCCGAACATGCTCAACAACAGATTCAAGGTAATTTTTAAATTTTATATAATACATTAAAATATTTAATCGGTTAAAATTTTTAGCTCAATACGATGCGCTGGGTGGATCTACTCAAGTATCAGATGAAGGATATATTCCTATTACTTCAGCCATCGGATCGACAGGAGTATCAGCTGTATCAGGAATATCAGGAATCTCCGGAATATCTGGAGTATCAGGAATATCAGGAGTGTCAACATCTTCTGTTAATCAAGGCTATTTACCTCCTACTCATTAACATTACTTACTTTGTTACTTGTTGCTTAATTGTTGCCTAATTGTTGTTCCTAGTGACCTTTTTTTTTAATAAAATTTGTTGAAAATCACTAGTGCTTTTCTAATTTCAATGAACCATCACAATAATTCAAGTATCAGAGTAAAGACGTAAGGGCTGAATATCAGTCAAAGTGAAGTTGTATACGACTACTCATCATTAGTTCAATGTTAGTAAGATATAACGCAACCCACAAATAGCACAAAATCATTCAAGATGCATGACGATCTAATAGTGACACATCTACGTGATTAAGGATGAGTAACAGGGAAGTTTCTGCATTAAAATTATTTTTCTTAAATTGTGAGATTTCACTTTCATATTGAATCTAACGAGATTCGTCAACCATTTAAAGCCGTTTTTAAAAGGGGTGTATGTTTAGTAAATTTAACTAATCACTATAAGGAAGGAAGAATAAAATGTTCATTCATTCCAAAGTAAATCTAATGAATTTGCATTGGTTCGAGTAAATTTTATTTATTGTGAATTTAGTAGTAAAAAGATGAAACTTTGCAAGCAAGAGAATGTTCAACGATCCGTAAGATTAGAAAATTCTCAAGACGATCATTTAAGAAACCTAATGAAGATCCGGCCTTGCAACTATACTATTTACCATATATGGTCAATAAAATGTAATTTTAACACAAACAGAGTAAACCCGACGAATATTACAATTCGAGGGGTTGTGCTTAGAATGTAGTATATTTCGACCTCTATGAAATGGAATAATTCTAAGTTCTACATTACTGTGAATACATCAGGAGTTAGAAATATTGGGATTATTTTAAATCAACGTTTTTATATCAATAGGGTAAATACGAATTTTACAAAACTTTAAAAGTTGTCTAATGTTTCCAATTGTCCAAATAAAACAAAAGAAAAAACAAATTAAGGACGCCAGATGTGACAAAGATGTTTTTGTACACGATAGCATAGTTACTAGGGAGTGTATCCAGCTTACAAAATATGATAAAACCCAAAACTTTTTCATTTAAGTATAACTATTAAAAGAGAGCTTATTGAAGTCCTTACTAATGTTCGGACGTGAGCTATTTGTACGCAGAGTTTACGCTCAAGGAAATTTATAGATGTCGAAAGCTTTAAATCATAATATCACTATTAATTATCTTTAAGTAAATAAGATTTTTGGATTCTTGAAAATATTACCATATCATTCCAGGAGATTACGATATTCATGGTCCCTAGGTTCGAAAAAGGATTCCTATAAATTGTGACTGAAGTAAATCGAAAAGAGTAGTAAACGAACTTCCTTTTTTGGAAATATCTGATTTCTAAGTACTTGACAATGCTTACTAACCCTCGAATCGTACCCATCTGAGAAGAAGCACTAATCTTTCCCAGGCGTGCAGTTGCAAGAAAAATCAATGCACTTTACTTAAATAAAATTCAAAGTATAAGAAATATCATATTTAGTAACTAAAATTCCATATAAACTTATAAAAAACACACTTTTTGTTTAATTATTTATTCTTTGGAAAATTTTGGTAAATTTAAAAAAATGCAAAAGCATTTTCGAGATCGGAATCTACAATCTTGCCCATTCTTAGAACATATTACTTACCACATACACCCGTTGAAATTAAAATGCGTTAAAAGTTCATATTTTGTTTTTTAAAATATTAGAAATTGAACTAAAATTTCATCAAATTTTCACATGGAGCGGGTGCAGATTTTGAAATTTCAGATTGCAATATGAATAACTAGTAAATTTTTAAATGTAATGTGTAAAGTCACGGATTTTAGTTCAAAAATAAATTTGGCCATAAATTCAAACATGATTCATGTATGTTTGCGACATTAAAAAATCAAAAGAAGTTTTGTTGTCTAAAATATACGTTATTATATTAACTGCACTATTTACAGAATGTAACAAATGTTGTACCATCTGAAGAACAGAAAGATTCTTTTGGTATTAAGAAGATCATTTTTCGGAACAGTTTGAGGTCTTATTTTCGAATTATGACAATCTGACACAAACAATAAGTTTATTATTTAGTACTTAAGCAAATTTTCAGTGCATTTTTCATCCAACAAAGTATTAAATAAGCAAAACTAATAAAAATATATTGAAAACACTTGCGGAGTTAAAATGAGTCAACTAGCAGCTTTTAGAACCTGGGCATATAATCTTAATTCTCTTGTAGTGAAAAAATACTTAACTATTCCATTTCGTCAAACAGTTGACGAAAATCTATTATTATAAACTGGGTAAATGTTGGATAATCTTTTATGCCAATTAACATATGGAACTTTAGTGCTATGAACTGTACCCAAACTTCTATTATTTGTCCTTCAATAAAGCATCAGACCACTTTTGTCCTCCTGTATATGAACAGAAATGGATACTACATCATCAGTAGGAAATTTATAAAACTAGAAGTAGCTAAAAACAGCTTTTTTGAAGTGTACCTCATAGTAATTTTCGATTTATAAAATCATGACTGTGATCATGACCCTCCAAAAGTGTATATTGAATTTTTTTTTTTTTTTACTTACCCCATTGAGTGGGGTGTCTTTAGATAGGTCTCGTAAAATGCGACGGAAAATGTTTTCGGACCTTTTGATTTTAACCCTTCAGTCACGATATATTTACCCTTCAAAGTCGTTATCGGAGTGAAAAATTTAGAAAGAACTCTTTTTCGGAAGCAAGCAAATTTGTTAAGGTGAAATGGATCTTTTCTTTTTTTATAAGTCGTCACACGACCACGTGCACTTTTTTAGAGATTATATCTTTATTCTTTATTATTAAAAGTTGAAGGGATTCACATTCCCTAATATTCGAATGGCTACGGAACCCTATCATACGCGTGCCCAACACGCTCTTGGCCGGTTTTTATTTCTATAAAGACATGCAAAGATGTGGAAAGTTACGCCATAGCATTTAGTGTTCTACGAATAACATTCAAATAAGCAACTCTTACTATTGAAATTTCATTGCACAATAATCATTTTTGTTTCTTCACACATGTTTATATAAAGATGGAAACTTTAAACATTAATTTCACAAAAAAAAAACTGATTTATATATTTTTGTGCCACACTGCACAACATGGAATTGAAATAAATAAACAGGGCTGTGAAGAAATTGAGGATAGTTTGTAAATTTACTTCATCTTCATCTTAGTTTCGATAATTATATCTCCAACGTTGTTTAAAATCGAAATTAAAACTTTTTGCGGCTTCAAAATGTACCAATGAAATTTTGCTTATCAATCTACTGCCTTTTCGGTTTGTTTAAATGTTTTTTTCATTCGCAATTTTGATCTAGAAAAGCATTACGGAGTTGAATGAATGTTGGACTGAATCTTCTAATGGAAAATCAGTCAATCCTTAGATTTTTAAGTAAATTAAAGGTAAGTCTTACTATCACGTTTATCCATCTACTGCAAAAAACATTCAAAATTATTTAAATTTTCTTATTTGTTCGTGGTCCATCAGTAAACATTTTCAAAATCATATTTTTCGCACGAGAGTGCAACAGATTTTTCTAGTGGCTCAAGCTATAAAAAAATGACCATTAACATAATCTTGTAGTAAAACTTAATCGATAAACGTTTAACGATTTCCTTTTTTATACAGCACACACCGCATTCAGCTCTTTAGTCAAATCATCCCAGAATTGTCCCATTCTTTTCGAATTATTTGAGATATTTCTATTTGCTTATATTTTCGACTACCGGAAAAAAAATTTCAAAAACCATTCCAGGTGTTTGGTTGATGTTCGCTTATATTTGTCACGAGCTGCTAAATTTTTAATTACACAATTGATAATAAAAAATGTGTGATGAAGATTACAAATTCCATAATCAGTGTCCGCTGAAACAAAAGTATTTGCATAGTAGCATTCGAAGCGAAATAGATGGTAACTTATCCGTCGTATATAACAACATTGGAACGAACTGAATATTAAACAGGTGATGAATCACAGTAAAAAATCAAATATATCAATCGATAGTTACAACTCCAGAATAAGGGATCTATAAAATTTTATAGTGGAAAATTTGAATCTTGTCGGATTAGAAAACCGATCTCAATAATTGACGTCAAAGTCTGCTTAATGTGACCTATTGCATGTTATTTTGAAAGGCAGCAAAACTTCCTTTAATTTAAGTTTAAAAAAACAACCCTTTTAAATAAATAGGTTCTGTGGAAAACCGAGTGGAAAATTTAGATTAGACTGGGAAGTACACCGCTGCTAAAATTTAAAACTATGTATTTATAATATTTCTTCAATTCCAATAATTATTACTTTTCGATTAATTTACGATTTGATAATACAGTTCCTAATTTTAAGAAATTCAAATTCAAAATTTATAACATCATTTAAGATTTTTTTTTTTGGTTTTTATTTATAAATAATTAATATATTAATTTGCTATAAATTTTAATTTCTTTCTGCTCTTTTTATATTTTATTTATTTTCTCATATATACCTAAAATTACGAAACAAAAACTTATACATATATTTTTTTTTATATAGTTTTAGCAAACACCTCAGTATTAGGTTTTCTGTGGTCGAATGAATTTCTTCATCTACCTTAGTGTTTTTTTTTATTTCTAATTCACACCCAACATGATCTCGGCTTGTTAACACTTTTTATTATTACAGCCTTTGTCGGTATCTTATCTTCTCTGGGTAACTTTTTTCTTTTCGCATAAATTCATCTTTCATTTTCGATTTTCGTTTTTTATAATATTTCGAAATCCTTTTTTTATTTATTATAAAATTCATTTCTACGTCTTGATGCGTTTGTATAATAAATTGATTAAATTATTTTCCTAGATACGATACAGTTCGTGTTTCTATCCATCGAAAATAGATTTGCTGAGATATCAATGCCTTTTAAAAAATGTGTTCCTGTAGTATATCTTAATAATTATATTCAGACCTGTCCATTATGATCTTCTGCTTTCATCATTAATTTAAAATATTTTTAATTTTTTCTATAACAATTGATCTTTTGTACATATAACTATTTATTTAGAATACTAACATATTACTACTAAATAATTGCCTGTAAAATTCACAAATATTCATACAATTTTCATAAATGGATACTGAGAAATTTCCGATACCATTTCGAAATGCTCCTAGCATTGCTATCAAAGTTTGTTTGGTATTTTTAAATTTCTTAAATACAACCATATGACGCTCTATCCATTCAAAAACCACATTTTATTAGATCTCTTAGATCACTTATAAGTGTTCAAATATTTTCACGGGAAACAAAAATTGGATCTTAGTTGGTGTTTCCAAAACTGTCGCAAGGTAAAACACATTTCATCTCGCTTCATTTAAATTATCATAACTTTGCCAATTTCAGGAATTTTAAAATTTGTCTTTATACACATATTGTTAATAATCCAAAATTGATTTATTTAAATTTCTAGACTATATTTATAATAATAAAATTCAAGATTCCAATTTCTAACGAAATAAGTCAACGAAATTTCACCCATGCAATTTAAAAGATTACCGTCATATGCGACTACTTTTGTATATGTTTTTGATTAGAAAATAATGATAGGGTTATATTAGGGAAATGTAAATAATATTCTTCTTGCCCGATAAAACCTTCTCAAACTTTTCATTGTGGTCATGGCTAAGGTTCATCAAAGGAGCAACAAGTTTGGCGAGAGGAGTTTCCTATGGAAATTCTTTACTTTTCGGTATGGAATTGTTAGCATTTCCACAAGTGCCTCATTATTCCACTTTATATTTTGTTACACTTCTAACGACGGCTATTCCTCCTACACCACCACCTGCCTTTAGCAACGCTATTGTTTCTGACAACGACCATTTAGACTTACGATCAACGACCGGGGAAATTATTCATATTTTATTAAATGTATGATTTTTTTTAATCTGTATGCATAATAAGTATTGCAAATTAAAACGGAATTTAATATAAAGTTATAGGGTTTGTTTTTGACGACCGATTAGTCATGTAGGATAGGATAGGTCGCGTTCTTTTAGATATGGTGAAATTAAATAATTCTATGTTACATAAAATGAATTAAAAAACAATTAATAATATCGATAGAATAGCTACTGAAAGAGACTTCTTTAAAAGTTCATTAAAAAATATTTTAAAAGATGATCATGTTGGAGCATCTTCTGAAATGTCCTTTTGGAAAACCCTATTTTATATGCCAAAAATCTCTGACCACTCTTATCATAAAAATAAACACTTTTATCCATTTACTTAAGTCGATTTTATCTTAGAGTTGATTTTAATTTTTTTTAAAGCGTTTAAAATCGACTTTAAAATTGAAACAAGCTTATAAAGAAATATATAATAGCCATCCGGCTCATAGCGGCTGAAAGTTATATGCCATGTCATCGTATGTTTTGATATATTAAAAAGTGCATATTTTACACCACCTAAGAGATCAATTCAAAAATTTTTATAAGTGCAAAGAAGTAGGTTACATTTATAGGATTTTTTTCATGGTAAAAAGTCTCATAAGTAAATTGATAACCAAAAGGACCAGTTCACACCTAGTGAAGAAATAGCCACCGCGATGAAATCGTTTTGGAATAAAGTTTAAAAGTTAAAATTTGTATTGATTTCAAAATGGATTTTATGCGGTAGATACAGAGAAAAGCCATGTAAAAACTAAAAACCGTGCAAAAAAGATATCGCGTACGTAAAAAAGTAGGAGATTGATACTACTAAAAAATAGCTAAAACAACAGGATTTATACGAAGGATCTTTATAAAAAGCCAAATGTGATTTGTGTGTGCACAAATCCAGAATTTAAAAATTGAAAACAGTGATAGTACAACTTTACTTGTTATATATCGCCAAATATCATATGCGTTCGCTTGTGTACGACTGGTTCAAAATCACTAGCGTCACTCGAAATGTACATCATGGAAATATTTTTCTTTAAACCAGCTTATTTTAATCGTGCTGAATAGAACGAAATTGTTTGAGAAGAAAATTGAATTTATTTTTCTAGACCGTGTTAAATCAAAACCATGTAAAAAACCGTATAAAATTAGAATTGGGTGTACTTAAAAGAAAGAAATGCCATGTTTAAGTTAGCATAACATTTTATTTGTCGACAAAAGTACTTGATACTTAATGTCTCTCAAAATGTTAAAATGTATATTGAATTTAAATTGTTTATATTAGTAGTCTGATAATTATAAAATTTACACTAGTATTAATAATTTAAACCAATTTTTACATATATACAGTAAAACTACTATAGAATAATAATACAAAGAAGAAAAATTAGTTTTCGTTTATGTTTGTGCCTTGCCATATGATCCTGCAGGAGGCCGATACATTGAAGGAAGTGATAAAACTTGAGGTAAATTAAATGCATATTTCCTTTTTCCAATATTTTTTACTACATTATCAATTCGGGTTCCTTCACTGGAAATTAATAAAATACGTTAAAAACATTAAGATAATGTGTATACTGTAAAAAATAACACATAAGAATGGCTATAAAATAATCACATATAAATATTATACTGCTTAAGATTTTAACAGAATTAAACTACCTGATACATACCTGCGAAATGTATTGAGAACATTCTGAACATTGTTAGCCGGAAGATGAAATTCGTGTTGTAATATTCGACATTGCTCCAAAGTTATTGCCATTCCAGTTCTATCCTTCGCACTTTTACATGAAGTAAACCTTAATCCTTGCATTGCCCGACAGATATCTTCGGTTGAATGCAAAATTCGTACATTTTTTGAAGTATTCATTCTTAATTGTTCTTCCAAAATATTTAAGTAATCCGAAATTGTTTGAGTACACACTGAATACTCACTCTTACAAGAAATAGTTTGGTTTCCAAAATTTAACTTTTTAAATCGAATATAGTATTGTTTTAAACGATCGAAATTATCCCAATTAGAACGATGTTGCTCTTTGGCATATCCAAGTGTTTCCGAAATAGTTGCTCTTTCATTAATTCCAATATTAAAAAATACAGGCGTAATTTTGAATGAAGCAATATCCTTTGATGGCAACAAACAATACACGTTCTCAGGCACAGGTATTAAAACATTAAGGGAATGCCGTGATCCTACTATTCTTGGAACAGGTACTGTCTTTGATTCTCTAAAATGTTATAAAATAGAAATTAAATTAAAGTAAAATAGCTAATTACCTTTGTATATTGCTTCGTATTAAAGTAAAATTTACAGCCGATAGGTCCTCTATAGCTACACACATGTCACCCCACATATCGATTTCGTTTCCATAGAGTGAAAGCAATCCCTCAAAATATGCCAGAGGTCCCAGATTTGTAAGAATTACTAAATAATTCTCTGTAATTAATGTTCCCCATAATTTCGCCATTAATCCACTTATTAGTGCTGTAAGCTAAAATACTCCAATTACAACCTTAGAACATAACTATAAGATTTATTATTACCGCTTGTGAGAAACACACATCTCTTCTATACATAATAGTAAGATTTGTGCTAATATCCCTCATATTTTGATGCAAACGTTGAACAGAATGCATTAACCTTGCTGTTTTAAGCAACCCATCCATAGCTTGTCTAAGCTTGCGCATGGAAGGACGTAGTTCAGATGCCCAATCCGTTGTTAGTGACAAATCCAATCCTTATATATGTATAAAAAAAGATTTTACAAAATAAAAAATTTTGTATATTAACGTAGAAAGAAATAGAAAAAATACCAAGTACAGGTTCAACATTACCTTTTTACCTAAAAAAATAACAAAATTAACCTTCACAGGCCAACATAAAATTAAACTAATATGTTAATAGACAATAAATATTAGATATATAAAAATATTTAACAAGTAACTATATGACTAAATATTTATATTTTTTATTTACTTTTAACTATTTTACGAATTAGTAAAAGAAAATTTCAATTACCGTCAGTAAATTTGTTTCCTTTCTTTACACGCCGTGTTACCTCCCCAACAGCTTGAGTTATTGCCAAATTAAGATCTTTGCTGTTTATACCACTGCTTGTACCAGGAGAAAGTGACGAAATTTCATTACTTTTTATAGTTGCATTTTCAATGGAAGTTAAAGATTTTTGTTGTATATTAATAGATTTTTCCTCAGATTTTTCTATAGACAACACCTGACTAGTTTTAATAGGTTGAATTGTGACAACATTTGAAGTAACACTATTAAAACCTCGTTTTTTTGAGGTTTTTGGTTGCCTAAGTCGAACTGCTGGACTTCCGCAACGACCACATAAAAACTTTACTTTACTTACAAGACACATTACGCTAGCTTCTATGTTTAGTTGAGTGAGATCTAAAGGTTCTGGTTCTTCTGTAGGCCTATAATAATTTGCAGAAGGACTAGAATTCATGGCTTTCGTATCCAAAAAAGCACCATTATGTCCGATTGAACCGTTAAAAAGTGGAAAACCCGTTTCATCCAAATCATAGACATTACTTAAAACTTCTCGATTTCCATTAGGAATTTCATTGATAGAACTTTCATCTAACATATTTTCTTGTTCATATTCCTTCTTTGATTTTTTCATCCCATAAATCTCAGTATCACGTTGAGATTCAAGAAAACAATTATTCTTCGTACTTATTGGACAATTGCTATTAGATGAAATTTCACCGTTAATATCGAAGTGAGTTTCATTGAATCGAAGATCTTCATCATCACATTTATCAAGCTGTTGCTCATCACAAATATTGCATATTGTTGATGGCGACGTCATTGTAAGTAATTCGTTTGTATTACACTCTTTACCTTGAGCCTGACTGTTGTACTTGTGTACATTATTTTGAATTGTAGATATTGTATTAATATCGGTAGAAGAAGGCGATTTCGTTGGTAAACTAAAACTTCTTGTCGAGCTACACATGGATGTTTGAATTTTTGGCCATAGATCTGGGGGAGCTCTTAGAGGTGTTGAAAAATCTTCAAGTTCAGGAGATTTTAAATCTAGTGCACCAAGTTGTTGTGTTATTTTTTTAAAAGGAGATAATGGCTGAAATTAAATTGATTATAAAATATATTAATTAAATTATCAATAATGCATGGCACTAGAAACTTTTATTTACCATTAGAGAATTATCTGGTTCATCAAGAATGCGATGCTGTTCAATGAATTCAAAAGTTTCTTCTACTAAATTTGGCTCCCAGAGATTTAACAATGTTCTTGTCTTATTTACCATTTCATTGCATAAAGGAAGCATACCCATTGGATTTTTAGACTTTGCTAAGCAAAGTAACTGTGACATTATTTCTACTATCTCTCTTCGAAGCTGTTTAATAGCTTGAACAGCATCATTAGCCGCTTGAACCTTGCAACCATTAGCTTCTAGCTTCGTCGGGGAATGCTTAGCTTGCTGCAATAATCTAGAACAGATGTAACAAGTGGGACTTTTATCAAAATATTGCAACATTTCATTTACTTAATAAGTCCACCTGTTTTGCTTTTCCCAAAATGACGCGTAAATGCACCTACAGTTATGACATCCATAACACCTGAACGTTTTAATGTGTCATTGTGTGCCCACATTCGTTGCAAATGCAAATTTGTAGGAACAAATTCAAGACATTCGTCGGTTTTATTTGATGATTTTTTAAAATAGTTGCCTTATAAATAAAATATATGAAAATAATGTGCATTAATATTTATTACATATTGTTACCTGTTAGATCGTTATATTGTTGGAGATTTTGTTTAGCTTGAGAGTAATCTTTCAATAGTTTCAAATGTTTATCAAGCAAATCCATTTGCTTGTTACGCCACTCCCCGCCTAATTCACCCATTCCAGAAATCTCTTGAAGAAGTTCTTTCTCTCTCAAAATCCAAATAGATCTAAATCAAGTATAATAGTCATTATAGTTGTTTAAAAAAACAGTATATTACAATAGCTGCTGAGGAATAAGGAAACATAATCGGCTTTCCATCATTACTTCCTGGACGCTTATATCACCTCCAAGACCAGAATGTAGTCGATAGGTATGCACCTAGAAATAAATTCCATTATAATGAGAACGAAATAAATGATATATTTAGTGTACTGAAGGGTTTACGAATATAAGGGGAAGATTTCCTTGAAAAGGAATGAACATTTTTATTCCAAACTTTGGTGGTAATGATTGTGACCTTCGATGGCCTAAAAATAAATATATATATATAGAAGTGAATTATGGCATAGAATAAATTTACAAAAGCACCTAAATGCTGCTGCTCAACAGCTACTTTGGCTGGAGATCTGGGAGACCTTTTATCGCATTCCGGCGACCATGTAGCAATAGTTATAAATCCGGGATTACTATGAACTGAACGTAATGGTATTCGTAGCCTAGTGGTGTCCTAAAACATTAGATGAAAGTTTTAAATTTAGAAAAAAAAATAGCCTCCTATTACCTGTATAACTCCTAAAGTTATTTCTGCATATCCTATTGGAACTGCTGTTCGTGAAATTTTCTCCCTTACATCGTATACAGTAAATCGAATTAACGAAGATACCGTTAAACCGTGACTTGACCAAAAGCATATTGTACATAAGAATTGTGGATTCGAACAACGCTCAATTACTTCTGTGCTACCATATGAGCTCCAGCCACGATTCTGAATTTGTACAATGACGAAAGGATTAGGAGGGCGACCATGACCGTCGCACAACAAATTATCACAGGATATTGCTGACTCGCAAATTGGAAATTCTTTTATATCTGAAGAACAAAATATGTTTAACTTTTATAATTAATCTTA
Source organism: Proctacanthus coquilletti (assembly GCA_001932985.1). Classification (NCBI taxonomy): domain Eukaryota; kingdom Metazoa; phylum Arthropoda; class Insecta; order Diptera; family Asilidae; genus Proctacanthus; species Proctacanthus coquilletti. Next base: position 23,030 of record MNCL01000224.1, read on the forward strand.
TTTATTTAACTTAATTCAAACCGCTACAATGTTCCATTAAACGACATATTTATTATTTAAAAACCTAATGAAATTCCAAAAATATTCTCACACATTGAACGTATAATATAAATAATGTTATAATAAATATAATTTTTTTTTTTAAAACAGCAATGTGTAAAAATAATGAAAAAAATACTCTTACATTTAAAACAGAGGAGTTCACAGTATTTCTAAGATTGACTTCAAGGCTACTCACGAAATATTAAAATTAATTAATTTCATTTGATCACTTATTGCCAATAACACAAAAAGTTAAGTATGTCTTAAAATATTAATTAAAATTGTATTAAATCACCTATTTCACTTGTAACATGGTTGTTAACATCTACAATGGGCAAGACCTTCGAAGATCCCAATTGTTTTTCAATTTGAATTTGCAAAGCAGCTACTTGTTTGTTAAGTTCGAAAAAACTTGCCATTTTTATCGCTTCAAACCATTCGGTTCGTTCTGTTTCAGTATTTACAGATATTCGTTGACTCAATCCATCACCAAACTCTAAAAATATAATTAAAACAGTTTTTTTTTATTTTATCATATTATTATTATTAACAAACTAACAAACTTCAATAATTATCAGATTAAAACTTATAAAGAAATGGTGTGAATAAATCGTATAATACTAAATTTCAATTCGATTAACAATCTAATAAAATATTTAGCAATCTTCTTAAAGTAAGAGCCAAATATCAATAGTGACTTATAGACTAAGAAAAGAGTGGTACAAGAAAATGCAAAAAGGAAAAATATATCATTTAAAAAGTGTTGTAAGAAAATCGAAATTTGGAAACACATTAACAACCATCCCGAATATTTAATGCAATGCTACAGATTTCATTAATAATATCACTAATCCAAGCTATTCCCTTGTGCTCACTTCCCTCTTCGCAAAAATATTTCTAACATAGAGCATCGACTCTACAACAAATCCAACTCGCTACTTCATAACATCTTTGTAACAAATATTAAATAATAATAAAGAACTCTAATCGATCATTAAAAAGGTGAACGCACCAAGCACAAGTAAAAGCAAATCTAATGAATCTATGCTAGACCTCCAAACTTGACCAGAATGTGGCCACTGAACGCACACTTACTTAAGATGTAACTTCATATTTCTATGCATATAACCACATTAGGAAATATTTACAGTATTCAGGTGTTAAAATATGCTTTGTTAACAAAAAAATAATTAAAACCAAAGAAAATAACAACAATCCCGATAGAAGATCCAATGGGAAGGGTAGGGATTCACAACCAATGATTTCTTTTAAATGTTACAAAATCTTAACTTTGAAACTACAGAACCGATTTGGTTCATCTTCGAACGCAACTCAAAGTATTTCTAGGCGAAATATCATCTCGATTGTTTCAGAAATACGACATCCAGTTTATACATAAATTCACTTTATTCCATAAATAGATAAAAATATAAATATATACGAGGGGAGGTCGATCATTTTGGAGCCTCGTTATATACCCAAGGTACTCACTTGCTTGGAGGTATATAAGCAAGATTGCATCCGGATCCGATTTGTAGTTCCAATGCAACAGTTAATAATACGAGTGCACATATGAAAAAAAAATTGAGAAACGAATGGGACAAATTAAGTACGGAAGATTTGTGGATTCACATCAATTGATCATGCCTCTTATAATCGTGACCGACCCCCCAAGACTTTTATCTACTTTCCAAACTCAAGAAGAACATAAGACGAAGAAGATTCCAAGGCAATATAATGACTTAAAGTTTAAGTCTTACACGAAGCTATACTCGGGCATTTAGAAGAAAAAGAAAAATATTATTTTCTAAGTTAAAGGAGAGTATATTAAAAAAAAAAAAAACTTATTATTTATTTATATTATGCTTTCAAAAGCTAAAAATTATTACTGTACAAATTGATTTTTCTTACGTTAAATAATTTAAAAGTTCTTACCTAAAAAAAATGTATATCCATCGACATCCTGCTTATTATTTCTTATAACAGGACGACAATTTTCTAGAACAATAACTCCGGAAGGTGCAGAAAACTGGTCCACATCTTTTAAATAAAACAGCAAATTTCCACGAAGTCGACACCAGCGAGCAAAATTCACTGGAATTAAAATAAATGGTTAATTAGTTATTGTCGTCTAATTGTTCTTTTAATATCAAAAAGTAATAAATCCACTCCAAGTGCTGACGTGATAAATCGCCCAATAACTACCAAATATGCAGTGTATGTAAGAAGTGATAGTGTTGTTAGTATTTATTGAAAGCATATTAATTCTAGTTTTATTAATTAAGCAAATGTACTTCTTATGTGTACAACCTTTTGATGTTCCCCCTATACAATTTATCGTCTTGGTCCTCCTAAGCTTCTGAATTTTAAATCTTTGTTCATCTGAGGAACCACCTGCAGAAAAAGCATATATATCACACATCACACATCGCGATAATGTTTCCATTATGTGAATACGGGCATTTATAAAATGTATCACGTATATTTTTATTTAATAGCTATTTATTTATAAAGAATAGCTATTTATTTATAAAGAAAACTCAGACATTAATTGTTTTTGTTTTGCGGTTTTGGCAATGGTGCGTTATGTACCAAGAAAAAATATATCGTATTTTCGATGTAATCATTTTTATAAGAATCAGATTGCCTTATAACAGCGGAAGTGGACCTTTAAAATTTTATAATAGTATTTCCGAAAAAAAAATCAATTAAAAGATAAAATCAAGAATTTCGCAGCAGAATTGAAATTCGTTATATAGAGAAATTTAATACTCGAGTTTTGTCCCCCCAACGAATCCTTTAATCATAAATGTATCACGATTTTTTAATGAAAATCATTTAATATTATGCCCTATCATGCCTTAATTGTATTTTCGCATTTTGCAAATAAAAGTGAATAAAATGCAAGATTACTTTGTTCATTATGTTAATATTTGCAGCAATTCATTTTAAATACCAAATTAATTGTCTATTTGCTTTAATTAAAGCAATGGGATAAGTAACAAAATATAAATGAAATATGAATTGTTAATATCCTCGTAGAAAGAAAAAAAAGAAATAGATTTGTTACAAGAATGAATGAACTTCCAATCTTGAAAACTTTAAATTTTTATATGTAGGGAAAGTATAATTAATTACAATTGTGTTTATTTGGAAAAAAGAATTTATTCTGATAATTTAAAATTATTTATATTACAACTTCTTCAGTTTTAATTTGTAGACTGAAACCCGAAACTATTCCTGGTTATGTGGTTAACCATATTCTAAACAATAGAATCTCCATTTCTCAATACGCCAATTTTTACCTCATACAACTAACTATATTTCACTTTAGTTTTTAGAACTTCTGATATATTTTCCAATAGTACTTATTCCTTAGAGATATTCTTCCAAACACCAAACTTATACTATTGTAGAAAAAAATCAAAAAACCTTTCGAAAGATATTTTTTTATAAAAATATGAAAATAATTGGAACAAATACTAGATTTCATTTTCAATTTTTTATTAATAAGAAATTTAATATTGTCAATATAGGTAAATACTGGATATAATATTTCGTAGCAATAGTGAAAATAGTGTTTATCCTATTTTTGTATCAAGTTCAATTATATTTTTCAAATATTTAAATACTTACATATTAAAACATGTATTTTCAAAATATTAAGAGAAAAAAGGGTTCAGTCAAAAAAATAATAACATATTTTCTTGACGTATATTTTTTGAAAAATGGATTTATGATTTTAAATTAACTTAAAATTCGCAAAAATGACAAAGTTAAAGCACTTTAGTAGGCGCAAGTAGAACGACTGATACCAACCTGGCGCATTTTATTCGCAGTTTTCTCGAAATAACTTCTTTTGAGCTGATGGACACGAAAACAATGTAATAAATCGATAAAAGAATATATTTATCAAAATTATTAAAAATTATCCAGTTTGTTTAAGTACGTATTGTATCTAAATTAAAGAAAAAATATTTGCTAAACCGCTTTGTGCTAAACGAAATCTCAAGTGAGAATAGGATTGTTTTTGTTTTGTCGATAAAGTTTTATCTTCGTAATGTTATTTATTTTTAGTAATTTTTTTCTGAAGATTGTGCATGTATTTAATTTTTTTATTTAAGTAAGAATTATAGCGCTTTAATATGTATAAATAGTGCTATATCAAAAAACCCCCAAAAATTAGCCAAAAGTGCCCAATCATTAAGAAGTTTAGGCACTTTAGATTGATTCAAAAAGCGTTGTATTTAAAACAAAACTGCTTGTATTAATATCATTGTTACTAACAATTACTTAAACCCAATATTTATGTAATTTGTATGCGCAATGAACAATATATTAAAACATTTACTAATGTGTACCTTTTATTACTATCCTATGAATCAACATTTCGAAATCAGGGTGGAAATTGGACTCAGGACTTCAAGCCCCCAAATATTGCAAAACAAAATGCAGTAAGAATATACAAAAACAAATAAAATCATAGATGTTATATAGCATCCAATTAAATTAACCAATCCAACTAAAACTCATTCTGTAGCTTTAGAGACATGTATATATAAAAAAGTCAAGATGCATTTTAAATTTACACTTACAATAACATTTACAAAAAATAAAAAAAACATTGAAATAAATGTAAAATGAGCTGCAATGTGAACATTTAGATTCTTTCTAGAATTACACAAGACACAAGAATGGAAAAAAATTATTCTTTAAATAACTAAAAAGAAATAGAACCATTAATGTATAAATAAAATACTGTGTTACGTGAATCTATTCCAGAAATGATCAGATAAGCTAATTTTGTATTCATACATTATCATAAAACAACAAAAATTGAAAAATTACACTTTATAAAGTACTCATTAAATACAAATAATTCCTTTTTTACTATCCGGCTCGTTTATGCTTCTTATCATATCATAACGAAATACAAATAGTTCTATTTTATTTAAATTATGACTTTTTAATGACGAATACTATGTGGGATATGACTGTTTACACCAAATGAGTTCAAATTTTGAAGAAGTCATAAATATTATCTGATAGTAAAAAGGCTAAAGGCTAAAAGGGAGATAATCCAAAAAAAATCAATGCTTTCTGTGTAATGTGGGGACAAACATAACAGAAAAAACAAACTGGACGCAACAATTATTGATAAAATCTCTTTATAGACTCATGCAGTATATTTTAGAGAACAACTGTATGCAACACCTTGTATATATATAATGATCGATGCACGACAAATTTTCTGACATTTCGCTGGAATTCTAGATATAAGAGCTGTAAAATACTTAAAGTAATTAGTACTTTACCTTCATTTCGTCTAAAAAATCCTTCTTGTTTCTCGGTGATGTTGAGAATTCCTTCTTTTTCAAATTTATTACTGGGAAAACTTGCAATTGTCATCAATTCCTGTTTGTTAAATCTCATACTTGATATCCTGAAAAAACAAATAACAAAATTATAAGTAGTCTTCATATGAAAATCTTCTTATTAAATATACAATTTTTTACTAAATAGCACAAACAGCAAAAGATCGTTTTTGTTAATATTTTCTCCACGTTCTGTTTCAAGATCAATTTAAAAGTGAAATATTGAGATTTTGAACAGGGAATTCCCATACCACATTCTTTTAAATTATAATTATTTTCATTCCGAAAATTATCGGCCATCGATCGTATGTTTGAATTGAATTTGTTTTTACTATTTTATTAAATTTTTTTACTGTAGCACGAGAGTATATAAATTTGTCTACTCCTCATCATGTAATTAATTTAATTAGCAATGACTGACAATCAAATTATAAGTAAGAAAACAATCGGAGTAAGACAATCTTAATTACCTTGTCGAAAAGAATTAAATTGCATTGGTTGCATCAGTCTAAAGTATGAGTAACGTAGTACCGCAAGAATGTTATTCATGTCCTTATTGATTATAAGAAATTATATATCAGAAGATTCTCGATAGGTGAATATCCACCATCTTTTCGAACAGTTTACTAAATTAGTTAAATATGCACATAGGTGATCATTCTTAACCACCACATAAATTATTTTTCGTCTTTCTTATAGATTGAAATAACGAAAGTTTACTTTTATATTTTGGGGAAGGTGCTTTCAGTGAATAAGACGTTAGAAATTTGAATTAAGGTGTGGCATAAACCACCAGCAGGTCTTCCATAAATTAAACAGGTCTAGGTTATTGGAAAAATCTTGAAAACATGTCACGCACTAAGTAGGGAACAGAGATGAGCTGGTTCCAAAGTTTGATGAAATGTTAAAAGCAAACTGTGCTCTAATTTCAATCCCGACCTTTTTAGTATCACATAAGAAATCACTGTGGAAAATATCTTAAGAGACAACGTAGAAATTAACTTCCAAACCATGTAGATTTTGATATATAATATTAATGTTGAAGGACAGGGCAGGACAGTTGAAAGAACCAGAATTTAAAGAACAACTAAACTATTAAAATTTCCACATTGCCGATTCTTGACTTTCCGGGTGTATCCCCTTTGAAAATAATTTAGAAGTAAATTTTTCTTAGTTCTAGTACGAGTGCATTGAAGAAACGGATTGAGGATTAACAATTTTTGGAGTTAAAAGTATTAATCAACACATGCTATGGTGCAAACACTTCAATCAAGTCAATTAGTTTGGCAAGCGATACATGTCACATAGCACGCATTACATTACGTAGTACTAATCTCATGACAACGGATGATATAATGTTTGTTTAATCAGTAGCACATGAGCTGAAGCAAATTAATGTATTTATTATGCGTTCAACTTAATTTAAGCAACACTTTGCAATTATCAATTTAATGGAGTTTTAATCTTATTCGATGAATAAACTTTTTTGACAAAGCAAATGCATTATATTAATGCATTATATAAGTTGACCCCCAGTTTTCGTATTAAATTGGATACGTTGTGTAATTATTCTAGTCAAAATACCAATTTCAATTGAATAAAAAATAAAATTATTTGTAAACAACAAAGCAAAATCCACCGGCTTTTACGTAGCAAAAGCAGCAGGTATTAGTTCTGCTTTTTCAAAAGTTACTCCATATGACGATAAGATCCAGGTTATTGACATAACACGGAACCAGTTCGGAACTAGTTTTGAACTAAATCCATAAAATTTCATGGAACACATTTGTTATAAACGTAACTTGAAGTTACGCGATAGGTGAAATTTGGCACAAATCCGAGTAAAATTTTGCATAGTACATATTCATAATAATTTCGGTTGATTGGGCCTTTATGAGACCTGTATGAGTCGGAAGATGGGATGGCACAAGATGTAAAACCAGAATTTGCGTAACTTCAAATTCTTCCGTGAAAGTCAAAATTGAATTCTTAGCAAGAAGTTGCTTTTTATGCCTTAGTTTCAGGGCAAGGGCATAGAAGAAATTTAAATAAAGATTAAATGAAGTATAAATGCATTTATGTATCTTCAAATGTTATCTTGCAGAAGGCAAGAGGGCATAGACCTAATATTTGAATATAACCCTCCCTGCATTCCTTTGCTGTTATTGAACAGTTCCTGAGTAGTTGTAGCTTATTTTCAATGATACACGAGATGCTTTTCCTAAATATTGCTATTGTTCATTCCATTCAATACTACTTATTTCAATGTGGCAAATTCGATCATTCCAAACGACGGTTAAAATGTCGATCAATTGAAAATTCTGAGCATGGTCCAATTCCAATAACTTCTACAAGTAACTACCACAAAATTCTAGCTTGTTAAAATTCATCTGCATACACGACTTTCAAGTTTTAATATGCAAATTTGTTGTTCTAAAGGGCTTAACCAGAACCTGAAACCTTAAGGGAAATGGGACCATTCCGCTATAACCATTTTTGTATGACATTAACTATCTCAGGGTGATTTTGTACAATGTTGGTAATGTGCAATATGCAAATTGGTCATTGTACTTCCTTCTATAAATGGCCTTCCGTAATGAAAGAGCTCTAAGCGCAGGCATTATCTTTTTGTATACTGGAAGAGATTTAGAATTTTCACACTAAAATTACTTAGAAATTAATTTCACCCAAATTATGGTTAGTTAGGGACATACAAAACAATTGTTCTTCCGGTACGGACATACGTTAAATTGAATAAAAATAATACCTGGTAGACGATATATAATATAAACCCATATTAACGCTAAGCCACTGTAAATTCTTTTGCACAGACTTTGCGGGCGTGGCGCAACCAAATCTTACTCTGGTTTCCTTCGTTCATTTTTTGGCTTCATAAGATCACAAGATTTATCCATGCAATTTCGGAAATAGTTCAGCATTTAAGGAGTGTAAGCAATCTGCATTTCGTTTGTCTTTTGTTACGTTTTTGTTACCGGCAGCTACAGTTTAGTGTTGCATATTCTATATACTAATTTTACAAACAAATTTTATACAACTATTTAATTATAATTTATTGTAATTTTTCTTATCGTTGAACATTTGCTTTTGAAAACTAGCAAACTATTATAGTAAATATCAACAAAAACAAATAGTTCAAACAGACTTACACCGACTCTGACTTGTTTCTTATCGCAAAAAAAAGTAGCTTACTATGTATTTGGAACACTTTTCGATTATTTTAAATAGTTTAACTACATCAATGATATTCCTTAGTCCTTATCTATTAAATCAGAACATACAATACACACCCTTCGGCAACTTTGGCATCTGACCAAAGCAAACTAAAAGAAATGTCATTTTAATCAGATGTTCATGCAAAGAACTTAAAAAATGGCAAACCGTCTAGAAGTGATAAGGCAGGAAGAGCTGATTACTTACTAAAGACGATGATGATTCCTGCTTTACATCAATTCTGCTTAGAGTTCCTAAAAATTTGCAATTTTTTTAATTTCACAAAAAAATAATTTTTTTCCATCATAATGGTCTAAGCCATATGCAGACTTGAAAACGAACAGTTCGAAGCTTTTCATTTACTTTCTGAATTGTGTGCCGATATAAACAGTTTCTACTTTGGAAAATATAAACTAAACTTCACTATCAATTTACAAAATCAGCAAAAGATCTCGAGAATTTGTTCGTTTTGTGCATTCCAATGGGATCTGATCTAAGAACAGGAAGTAAGAGCACTTTTCAAATATTTTTTTTTAATTACTCCGTGGTTTAGCGTATCGGTGTTTCAGAAATTTAAGAACAAAGGAAATGGGTTATGTTTTACTTTATCTATCCATTATATCAGCAGAAATTATTGAAAAATAACTAGTGTGTCGTTTCCCGTCTTATGCCAACATAAATTAAAAATTTCCGAAGTAATCAGTTCAGTTTTTTATTCGGTTCGTGGCCTCTTCGTTTCCATTTATACCTCAATGTTTTCACTACATCGTGAAGGGGATATGTCAAAGCCTTGCAGCACGTGTACACAAAATGGATTTAAAGAAGTTTAAGTTTCTTGTAGCAGATACTACGGCCTTTATAAATAATGTGCAGTTGCAGGTATTACTTGAGGAGAAGTTATTTCTAATATAGAAGATAATTTATTTAAGATTTTGTGGCGAAGTATTTTTGTTTTCGTTTGCATAAATTGTTTGGATTAGTTTTGCATTGTAAGTTTGCTTGAATTTAATCGAACTCTGTAATTATTATTTCAGGATTATGCTGAGAATGTGTATACAGTGCCTGATGTAGTAAACGAAGTGAAGAACAAAAGGCAAATTCGTCGGATTGTGGTCTTACCCTTTGATTTGATAGTGAAAGAACCAGACTCGGATTGTTTAAAGCACGTAACTGATTTCTCAAAAAAGACAGGGGACTTTGCAAGTCTTTCCGCTATAGATTTAAAAGTAATTGCATTAACTTACCAACTGGAGAAGGAGCATGTCGGCACCGACCATCTGAGAACCGAACCGATAGTCCGTAAGGTTGTAGCTTCTGTAGAAAAGCCAAAGGAGTTTGTAGATACAACGCCTATCGCAGGTTTCTACACTCCAAAATCATCCAAAAAGGAGGACGAAGGCAGTCTAAGCGAAAATGAAGGTACTACAGAAGATAACGAATATAAGGATGACGAAACCAGCAGAGATAAGGAGATAACTGAAGAAGTAGAAAATGCGTTGGCCCTTTTGTGCGTAGATAATGAAAACAAGCCTACCAGTGCTACCTGTGAAGATATTTTATGTGAAGTAACATCAAATACAACGAACGAAGAACAGTCGGACAACAAATCAGAAGAAGGAACTAGCGAAGAAGAAGACTACTCTAGTGAAAGTAACAGTGAGGATGAGGCTGCATGGATAACTCCTAGCAATATCAGTGCAGCCAAAAAGCAATTCAATGCTCAGTCCGAAGAGGAATCAGCAGTGACTGTTGCATGCATGTCGACTGACTATGCGATTCAGAATGTATTAAAACAAATTAATCTTAACATTGCAGGTTTAAATGGCAGAGTAAATTTAATTCTAATTAAAAGTTATAAAAGTTCTAATCACGTAAAAATTCCAGGTAATAAAACAAGTAAGAACATACATTTTGAGATGTTATGCATGTTTTAAAACGACTAGCGTTATGACTAAAGTTTTTTGTCAATTTTGCGGCAATAAAACCCTGAAAAGAGTAGCGGTGAGTTTGGATGAAAATGGGCAACAAGTGGTAAGGGCATCTTGTTTAATTTTGTTTGTACTAGTTAAAGATTATCTATTTAGATACACATCAATTTGCGACGTCCATTAACTCGAAAATATAAAAATCAGAGTTTGCCCAGACCCAAAGGCGGAAAGCATTCAAATAATCCCATATTGGTGGAAGATCAACCCATCCCAAAACAAATGCCGTCACGGGTTGCCAAAACCAAAACTAATGCTTTACATGACGATTATATCGCAGGGTATTCACCATTTGTGATGCGTGATGTTGATTCTAAGTCAGCTTTGCTGAGGGCCAAAGGAAATATTAAACAATGGGCAAGGAACAATGTTTATGAAGAAAACCGACGAAAGAAGCACTCCTCACGATTAATCAAATAAAAATGTGTTACAAATTGTTTTATGAATTCCTATGCATAAAATAACAAGAAAAATTTGATATACTTAAGTTGGTTGGTTACTTAACTTGTTGAATTAATCAGAAAAAAATCTAAGAAGAACCCTTGTTCAGAGAAACTATAACAGAAACAGTATCGTTTTCTGGAAGATGATAGGATTTACTTTGGTTGAGTTGCTAGTGTTATGACCTAATGCGAAAAGTAATACAGGACTCGTGGAAATACGCAGCATATTTGAAAAATCATCACTATCAACGGCTTCTTATCAGTAATTTACATATTTGCATTTACGAACAAATGAATTTCGGAAGTAATTCTGGACACATAGATGTCTTCACAGATAGTTCCATATAACTTTTAGGTCAATCCAGGTTAATAGCTTTTCAATAATTTTTGTAGAGAAGGGAAATGGGAGTAGTTACGGAAATCTGATAAATAATTTTTGCGTCATAAGCTACATCATTCGGGCAAATCCTAAAAGTGAAAGTTTATATTTTGGTAATTGAGTATATTGACTGTTGTAATTTTAAAATTTTGCTCCCCAGGAACCAAGAATGAGTAACAGAAAAGTTAAGGAAAAGTTCTATTACCCACAGCATATCTCTTCAATTAGAGATTCCGGGAAATTCGGATCATTTCAGAATTCAATTTCTCCCTTCCACCAGAAGCTCGGAACATGTCCTTCCTTTAACTTGCTTTCCGTGAGCACTTTTGATTAGATCCGAACACCAAAAAATGACTTTTTAATCGGAAAAAGCAGGAATTCAAAATTTGAATGCAACGATTACTTGTAAAGAGGGTAAATAAAAAATACTCTTAGATGACATGGAGGCACGTTCATCATTTAAAAAGTTCATCAGAAAAGTTTGGATGCACAGATATTATTAATATAAATAAATTTCTTCATTTCAAGTCAATTAAAAATATGCCGTTTCCATTTCATTCGCAAACTTCTCGATGTCGATCATAGCCTTAAAGTGGAACATGCCTTAAGTCAGTGAAATCAAATTTCTAGCAATGGCATTACTAATTTTGTGACAGTAGTTGGATGTATTCGTATGTCATTTCTACAGTGCGGTTCGTTTATTTGCTTCGTACTTAATGTATAGATTTTTGTCGTGTGTTTCCCTTCCTATCCTAAGTATTTTTGTAAAATTCAAGCGGTAGCTTATGTTAAAAGCAATAAGTATTGTAATTTATGACTTCAATTCGGAGAACTTGTTGGCATTTTGCAAGAATGCAATTTGTGTAGATATCCGTAATAAGTTGCAATTTTGAAAGGTGTGTGCGATTTTCCTGCCTATCGCATTGAAGAAATATGAAAGTTCTTTAAACAACTGCGCCAGACATTTATTAAATATTTCAATTCTTGTATATTTTTATTTTGAAACGGAAGTATATATCATCAAAATTTAGGATTGAATTAATCCTGTTACAATCTACTACGCTAAATTACGAAGTGTGATGTCTACAGAGGCAAAAACGTAGTAATTTTAGAAAATGGAGACAAAGTATTTCTATATAAGGTTTTAAATAACATAACTGAAATGAATGTGAAACGCTTTCATATGGAAGTCTTTATAGCTATATAATTAGACTAAGTTTAAATTTGTGCCTATAATTCCTCTCCTAGTTGATTACCAACTTTGATCACTATGTTCTCACTTAACTGTCACTCTTCAGTCCTAGACGAACTGGGCTGTAAAGTAGCTCCTATTGTTTGGTAAAGGGTGATACATAATACTGCACTATTTTTCTCAGATAAATTGTCGATCATTTCTGTAAAATAATTAAATATTCTACAGATGAAATAAGGCGGTAAAATTTGTTCAATTTTTACATACGATAGTATTCGTGATCGTCAGCGCTGACTCCCATTGTCTAGATCTTTTTCCATTTGGTCAACTTACATTGTTTTATCTACACTCACAAACAAAATTTAATTACATTTAAACTAAATTTGTAATTTGAATCCCTTGTTATTAAAGATGAAAATAAGAATAAATTAGCTTTGAACAGTCATAGGACTCTGTTGCTGACAATAACTTGTATAAATGTTTACAATCTTGTTCACTCGGTGGACAGTATTGACAAGATTTAAATCTAGACGGTATATTTAAAAAAAAAAAATACGACAAATTTCTAAGGGCCGAAAGACAACTTGGATTAGTAAGTTGAAGTTTATTTATATTTCTATTTTTAGTTTTTTTTTTGGTAAAAATTTCGAAAGATAAAGTGGCAATAAAATTACAACAGATTTTAAAGCGAGTAGATGTTTGTGGAGTGTATACACAAATATTTACAAAAGCTAAAGATAAATAGGGCAACGCTTGACTGTCCCGTCTGAAAATCGGAAAATTTTGCTTCGCTTACAATCTTTCAATGTTACTCATGAGAACTTAAAAAATAAAAATACTGCTCCGGATAAAAGCCGGATATGATTTTTTATATTTATATCCAGCCTCTATAAATCTAAAATTGACCTGGAAACAACTAGAGTAAAAAACTTCTTACAGTAGTGTTTGGAATATTCTAATTTTTATCTTGAAATATCAGAATAATTTTTAAGTATTTCAAAAATCGCATTTTATAGCCCACCAAAATAAAGTCAATTTGTGGGAGTCATTTGATTTTGATCGAATATTAGAATCTGTTGTGTTGCCTAAAATTAGACTTAAAAGCATTTGAGGAGTACAGGCAAAAAACATGCAAAGACACTGTTGGGTAGTTCAGACTGATTTTACATACAATACTGTGACATAGACTGTTTTTTCTCTTTGAACAGATTTTGTTTTTATTGCTTCGACATGAACGCTTTTTCCCTATTTAGGTGTTCACAGAATAAACGTATGTGGTTCTTCCTTTTAAACGATACGAAATATCTTATTTTGGAAAAAATTTGACTTTGCCTGTACTCTTCATTTATTTTTTTCTCTATCTTAGACGTGTGGACAATGAAGAAAAATAGTGTGATACTTTTTGCACTATATTTTTAAGTTTATATCGTGAAGTTCTATAAAATTACAATGTAAATAAAAATTAATTTGTTTTATAGATATCTTATATCAACGACAAAATGCTTTCAAGTGAAAATAAATATTTTGCTTCCGGCAGATTCGGTAACCGCATAACACCAATTCCGCATTTACGATTTGTAATGGACAAGTGTCCATGTGCACTTACTTGCATTTAACAATCCCGCATGGGCATTGATGGCAATTGACCTAAAATATGTTACGTATTGGTCGTCACTCGTCAAATAAATATATACTGAAGCGTTTGTTTAACGTTTACTGATACCCATCTCTCTGAATCTACAGTCTAGATTCTAGAAGGTCAGACGTTGTGACTTTTTTAATTTATGTCGGTATTTTGTAACATCACATTTAAATAGCATTTACAAAGTGCAAACTAATATCTGGGTACTATTTACGAATAGTAAATTTGCACTTACTATTCTAACGCATTCCATGCATTTGGCTCATATTTAGGATTAAATTTGTTCTATAACGCAAAACTGTACCTATATTTTATAACAATCCTATTCATATTATATAAATTGAAAACATATGTAATTTCGACGAAGTTTTTGGAACCAAAAGTGTCCAATTTTATTATATTTAGTTGTTTCTCTTAATATTAATCCGTATAATCAATTAACCTGTGTAGAATTAAATTTGGACGAATAACTATCAGAAAAACTAAAATCATATGAAGTCTTTAAAAGTGCTTCGCTTTAACTCAGCCTAAGTTAATAAGTGGTAAATACGCACATATAAATTGACTTAATATAAGCGATGATGCTAAATAGGTGTATGGTATTATGAACTGGGAGTATGCTGCAATAGTACTTGATTCAATCTAAGCTCAAATCAAAGAATAGCTCCAAAGTAAGTTCATACTAACTTATTTTAGTATTGAATTTAAATAATAAAAAGTCCAAGTTTATGTCAACGAATTTTCGGTCTTACTAATAGATACATTAATCGTGGATTTCAGATCCATAATAATTCTTTAAAATTTACAATACCTTTCAATAATTGAATGTTAAATTCTACTGACTGAGACTACGGGACTTAGGATGATGAAAGGGAGCGTCGGGGAAGAAGCTGGAGGTGTTAAATATTGAACGGATTAAGGTGTGTACAACTGGTATGACTGAAAAAATAATACACGTAAGGACTGTACAGGGGAACAAAATTTTTGTACCAGCACTTGATTTTGACATTGAAACTATTTAAATGAAGGTTTACGTTAAATTGTAAGCAATAATTTGATTTTACATTTCCTTTAGCAACATTTAAAGAGCCTAAAAGCCTTTCGATTTATAGACTCAGCGTTTAAAGCGGTCTGTTGATATTCGATCAAAATTTAAGTACTAACATATGCTAGCATATGATTAGGTTTTTCGATTTTGTCGCCTAGATTTTATTTACCATTTGTTACTAGTAAAACTAACAATTAAAGTACATCAAACTTGATTTACACGGTGTAAATTGAAATCACGCAATTCGAATCATTGACATTGAAAATATGTAAAAGATTCGTCAAATCTATATTAATCAGTATTATGTAGTTTTTTTCTAAATATAAGAGTACACAGAATTGTAATGTGATTTTTAAATTTGTCTGACTGTGTTAAACTGAAATGCAAGTCTTGTATAAATAGACGTGCTTCCGAAATTCGTCAACGGTGTTAAACCGAAATATACATTTTTGGAATAATATTCATAAATACAAATCTTTGAGATAATATTAATTTTGTTGTGCAAGGTATTCTTGTGCAAATATTAAGTTTTAGATTTATCTTAACTTGAAGATATCAACAAATAAGTCTTACATTTCTACTACTAGAGCAATGTTGTGGCGTTGACTCCAGGTAAATCTAGAAAACCTAGGTTTTCTTTAAAAACCACCACATAGAAAAAATGAAATGGCCCATAATTATACCAAACAATACACTAATCAACATATTTTCTATATTCCGAAATAAAAGAAAATAGCTAAAATAAAATCTCATAGAATGTTTATTTATGGCTTAAACCTTGGGCTGTTACTCTTCACCGCAACCATAAAAATGAATAACTTAAGACTTATTAAAATTGTATTCCCGTTTATAACTAGTAAAAATATTATTAAAAATTCTCGGCCTATGTAATAAATTAAAAGCCAAAAATTCAAGGCTTTAGAATGAATTACATGATGAATGAAGTTACCAACAAGAAACTAATAACTCAACAGCGTGGCGGGTTTTGTTAATCATAATATTGTTTGAGCTTAGTTACTTACTTATTTAGTGATTCGTTGGTCGCCGTACTGGCAATGGATACCAATGTATGAACTATGGAATTTTTTAAGTCACAATTGGAGGGCTATGGAGTAACTAAGAAATTTCTCTCAAGATTTAACGTATTTATTAACACGTTAACTGTAGACGAAAACTTGTTAGCTATCACATAGCAAATCTATGGCTTAGAAAATCATAGAATCCATGCATCAGCACCTATTGACAGTTGCCGCGTCTAATGTGTTAAGAAACTTTTATACAATACGTATTTTTTTAATAGCGCATAAATTTACAGATGTCATAATGGTATACTGTAATTTTAAACATGGAGTCACAAATGCAAGTTGTGGATTCGTTAGGAATGAAACATGTAGAGCAACTAAGTTCATTCATAGTGAACTCTTCTTCAAACATTTCCAGTCTGCCTGGTGATAGTTGCAGTAGTAGTCAAGCGCCTCAATTAGTAAGTGCAAATAGTTTTGAATTGAATACGGCTACATCACTAAGTGATGATTCTGGAGTACCGCTGACCAGCAGTTCTATATCCAGCGGAGATTCATATCGTCTTGGAGTTTGTAAATGTGAACTTGAGGTAATATTAAAATTTTAATAATTTCTTTTATTTATAATATTCCATTTTATTTTCGAAATATTTAATGGTTAAATAGTAATATAAAATCTTACAGTTTAGTTTGAAACTACTTGGAAATATAGCCTATTAGCATGATAAAGGAATATGCCTAAAATTGGCGTTTGCTTTTTTAGAACACTTGAAAGTACACAAAAATATCTCGCATTTTTCCAATACGTAACATAGAGATTGGATCTATATATGAAATTTCTTACACTCCCCGATAAACTATAGCATTTTAAAGAATTCAAATTAGGTCTTTTGAATTTTTCTTTATTTTTTTAATAATGAGTGGCTCTTTAACTCAAAACTTCTAGCATTATTCTGGGTATTGATTTATATAACAATTTTAAATATTTCTTTTTGGAATTGCTTGCTTTAACTCTTCACTATTATTAAATTGTCGTCTTCTGTATGTGGCTAGATACAAATATCTCCAAAAGTTTCCTATAATTTTGAGATCTGATGATCTTGCAGGCCACACAAGAACGTTAACTTCTTTCCATTCAAAATATTCCTTAACTATTCGTTCGATGTGAATCGCAGCATTGTCTTGTTGAAAAATATAATTTTCAATTAAAGATCCCCCAGAGCGATTAATAATTTTTTCATCTAAAAGTCTTATGTTATCCAGCCGCCCAAAGACAATTGTTTTTCGATAGAAAAAATTACTTTACGCTCGTGTTTTTTTCGACGTCTTCTCATTTGCGAAGTTCATTCGGATTTCCTTATTTTTTCGGTTAGAGGTGGTTTTCTCTTCAGTTTCTTTCATCGCAGGTGGTCGCAACTTCGCAGTAGTCTTTAGCAACTCTTTAGCTTACTGTCAGTGTCCTTTACTCCTCCCTTAGTGGCGATATCCCGCGCTGTTTATGGTGAATTACTGGCAATATTCGATATTTTCTCCTTTTTTTTACAACGAAAATACAGTTTTCGGCCTTTTTTTGGCGCTCAAGATCATTTTCAAGATCAATCAAATAATTAACACCATGGTTATACTTTAACGTTCGTGCAATGTATCGCACGGATAATCCTTGATCCTTGAGATTTTTTATAACTTTAGTTTTGTCACTACTTAAAAATTTTCCACGCGCCATTTTCACCTTTTTCTTTCACTGACAAAATACTAGTACACATAAAACTCTTTACTAAATGATTTCAATCCTTCGAATGATTCCAAAATATCCGTTTTTGACCTTCGTATAGTCTGATCATATATAGGGTTTTTCATTCAGCGTGTCTAAACTTTAAAAAGAGTTGGGTGCGACATATGACGGAAACCTTTATTGCATAAGTACATTCAATACCATTTTCTAAAAATGATATCATTCAAATGGCCTCCGCGGCTTCGTTTACAGGACTCGATCCAATTTTGTATGACTCTGTTGCATAAGTCGGGCTGGATCTCACCAATGGTTTGAATGGTGTCGTTCTCCAGTTAGTCAATTGTTGTTGGTTTGTTGCCATAAACCAGCGACTTAACGTAGCCCCAGAGAAAAAAGTCTAAAGGCGTTAAATCGCACGATCTTGGCGGCCATTCCACATCGCCTCGTTCTGGAAACTTTTCTTGCAACAACTCCAATATAACGCCCGGTGTGTCACACGTTGTGCCGTTTTGTTGGAACCACATGTCGTCCAGGTCCATGTCATCCAATTGAGGCCACAAAAAGTCAGTTATGATGACCCGATACCGGTCGCTATTGACAGTCACCGTCTGGCCATTCTCGTTTCGGAAGATGTACGGCCCAATGACGCCGGATTACTCTCTCCTCAAATGCGGAAATTTTGCTTATTCACGAAGTCGTTCAACCAAAAATGTGTTCGGCCGTAAATATTTCGTAGCTCGCGAAAAGTTTGGCGAACAGAACACGAATTTTTATAATAAATTTTAACAATTTCGACGCGTTGTCGCACAGTGTAGCGCGTATGTATGGACACAAACATCGAAGAATGAATGAAATTTCGGACATAGCTATTGAAAAACCCTGTATTTTGTCGCACTGGTTTTCTTGAAAAAAGTCGCCAAGACTTGAAAAAAGGTCTTTTACGCTATTTTATTTTACAACAGCCATAAAATCTTAAGTCCCTTCAAAAAAAAAAAAAAATGTCAGTATTGTAAAAATATAGGGTGGTAATTTCTGTAGTTTGTCGCGGAGTGTATTTTTTAATCCATGGCGATTTTTTAGAAATTAGAAGTACGGACTCAGTGACATAATTTGGTATTGCACATGTAATATTTTTACTCTAATTATTTTAATACCATAATAGATGCATACATGTAGGGAACATTCCTAACGCATAAACTAAATTATGCTCATTATATGAGCACAACAACCGAAAGTGCATTTTTTTAAACACATGACATCGTTTGTGTATTTCACTGTTTCCTATGATTTACAAGAAACAGAATAAACAGAGTTCTGATCTAAAGCCCTACGTATATTATATTTAATAAGACATTTAATATTTCTTCGATTTATTTCCCATAATAATTTATGTTTGCTGACTTATCTTCCAAGTAAATTTTGCTAGGGCTAGTACAAGAGAAAAATTTTGTTTTCTGTAAAATTTGGATTTGATTAATGGAAAGAATTTGTAAAACTAGTATATATGTATTTAGAATATATAAAAGCTATACTTTGGACGCTTACTTTCACGTTGATCCTGACCGAATAGTTCTATCATCATGTGTTCTACGGTCCACTAAAGAGTAATACAATTTACTTTCGTTCAATCCGTTGCGATCACTGGGGATCCAAAAGACTCCACCAGTTTTTTCAAATAGAATTTTTTTTTTCAAGTGTAACGTTAATTTTAGATAAGTAAACAATTGAATTTTGTAAAGAAGGCCTTTTTATATGTCCATACATTTTTATGAGATTAAATAGCAAGTAATTGATAAACAGTAAACGATATTTGGAGGTGTGACCGCAACGAGTTAAAATACATATCAGAATAGTGTATCTTACCGCAAAGGTGGATGTACATTTTTTGTTTATTTCTATTTTATTGTTAATTAAACAACATCTCTAAAATCTTCATACTCTAATTCGGATATCTTTATTTTCCGGATCACATTCGTAGCAACTGGTCCACATTGCCGAGATAAATAAAATAATATAAATCAAATTTATTATTATTATTTGATTTTAAAACTCATTAATAGTTTAACTTTACAATTTAAACTTATTTAAAGGATCGTAGATTTAGTGATGCTCAGAAAACCGTATTTTATAATAAAATGAGTAAAACAGAAATGACTGTTTTTATATATGTGTATATATGTTATATGTTTTCGATGAAAACAGTAATTCCTATTTTTTACACTAAGTACACAATTATTACGTTTTTTAATAGGATTTGCAATGAATTAAATTTATTTATTTATTAAGCTTCATTCAAATCAAAGTTTCAATTGTTTAGTTGTTTTTATTTATGCTATCTTTTAATTGCTATGCTTTATTAATGTTTTGACCTATTTTAGTGTACATATATAAGTAAATTCGTTATGCGTGCTAATTTTAGTTGACTTTAAAAAAAAATCTTATTAAATTACATCTAATAAAAATTCGAGCAGTCTAGACGTTTTTTATAGTAGTGCTTATAATACAAAAGAACTTTTGTTATGAAGAATTTTAAAATTTACCCCAGCATTGCTCTTTTAACTGTTATAAGGAAAATCTTGAAAATATTGATTTTCCTTTACGATGACGAAAATTTATAGCGAAAATATTTGTTTGAAATTTTTACATTTTTACAAATAGTTTGGAGCCTGGAAGCGACTATAGCGTTATGGTGACTGATGTTTTTCAGTCCTCATTCTAGAATTGTTTATTGTTGTATAATGCAGAAATAGGAAGGTCTTAATTTATATATTTTATATAATCCGAATAGGTATTTATTTTGGTTAAACTTTGCAGATGGACAGTGCTCTATATTAAATTATCATCAAAAATCTAAATATAGATATATCAATATGTTGTTAAAACAAAAATGCTTATTACATTTTAGCTTGTCGAAAGTGATGGAGAAGTTTCTCAATTTGATTCTTTGGATAATTGCTCGGATGTTGGAATGAGCGCAGAGAATTTTAATACTTTGAAAAAGGGACCCTTAGCCCCAATTGATCCACCACCAGAATTTCAAGTATAATAACGAAAATAAAAGGCAAACTCAAATATTCAATTATATTTTATTTAAAGGATTCTCCGCAGAGAGCTTTAGGACATAATAAAATTATACAAGATTATGCTGTACAATTTTCAAAAAATGTAATATCAACAGCTATTAATCGTTGGTCTTCGCACCAATCCATGTTTGTGAAAGGAATTAACCAAGAATTAACATCCTTTGGAGCAGGAATACGAAGAGAGAACTCACAGTCTTTAGAAAATATTTATGATAAACAAAACTATGCAAGCGATCCAGTATTAAATCAATATAGTGGAAATATTTATGATGAACCAAACAATGATTGCGGCGTTATTATTAAAAATTCTTTAGATATTTCGGATGAACATGAAATGAAATCACCACATCCGAAAGCAAATCAATTTCAAGTTGATGTCATTTCACAACCATTTAATAACATAGCAAGACTATCCGAAATTCATGACTATGATTTATATTATGGAATTAAGAAAAATATTTTAATTGATAATGCTCAGCAAAGAAAATCATCTGTCTTTTACAGTCCTCTGCAACATCATAATAATAACTTATCTTCTGGAAATCGACCTAATTCGAGAAATTCTTTGAATAGTCGACTATCAAGTTCTCACAATTCCTTAAGTGTACCTAACGCTAATAAAGCTGACGATTCTATATTCATTACACAAGCCATGTCTCACGATGCATTACTTTCACGAGAAATATCAGATTTTTATAATGTCCCATTAGATTCGGACATTTATGCTTTTCCTATTGATATGATAAAACCAAATAATAAGGAAGTGTATAATAAAAATAATGAAAAACAAAAATATCGTTTGAAATATGCCCGTAATAATAAAAGGAGGAAACGTGGTAATGTAACTGAAGCAACGGGAATTGACAAATATGGGGGAAAAATAAAAATGACAAATTCTAGTAACAAAAGGCATAGTGTACCAGAAAATTCAATTGAACCACTTCACATGACTTTGGATGAAGTTAAACGCTTTTATCATAGTTTATATTCAACGTCAACTGATTCCAATGAAGTTTTTAATGGAAAACAAATGAATATTTCTAATCATATTAAATCATCAAACAGTAATGGACATATACGGACGAATGCTAATGCCAATCTAATAAATCAAGTCATTTCAAACCCTACAAAAGTTAATAATTCCAAATGTATAACGAACTCTAAAAACAAAAAATGCTCATTAAGACATGATATACAAGATACTACAACTGTTTCTAATAAATTTCCATCACAAGCCGAAAGGAAATTTTCAATACATCTAAATTTGAAGCAAAAATTCTGTAGTATTTTTCGTTTTCGAAAAAATCAGAATAGCGGAAGTAGATCAAACTTAGAAGACACTGATTATTTATCCAGCCGTCCTTCGCAAACAAGTGGATTTACAACAAAAGAGGATAAAAAGAAATTTTCTACGCGTGCACTACCGCCATTACCAAGTAAAGGTATAATTAAAAATATAAAATATTTTTTTTTTACTGAAGTAATTACTTTCAATATTTCAGGTTATGGACAAAAATCGATAAATATAGTAGTCGAGAAGAGTGATGAGAAATCGGATTTAAATTCTGCAATACATTTAGCTTCAAGCATAGAAAAAGTCAAAGATGTATGTAAAATCCAAGTTTATTTATTGAAAGTCTCCGAATAAAATTTAAGAAACAAATCGTTATAGGGGATATACCTCAGAGATCCTATACGCGTTTTATAAATGTTCTTGATTTGAAAAAATAAACTCTAATTTAGCCCTATTCTACGGAAAATGATAAAATTTCGATATAATACTTTTTAATAAGCTTATATAATGCGGGTACACATAATTTTTAATCCAATTGAAAAAGATTTGTATTTAACTTTTTTATAAAAATTTAATTTAATTTAATTTATAATAATAATTATTTCATTATTGTTATTTTAAATTTATTTCAGTATGGGTGGTACTGGGGTCCTATATCCAGCGAAGCAGCAGAGAAAGTTTTGTCCAACGAACCCGATGGTAGTTTTATAGTTCGAGACAGCTCAGATGATCATTATATATTTTCTCTAAGTTTTAAATTGAATAATTGTGTACGACATGTCCGGATTGAACAAGATCAAGGTATGTAGCTGACTCTAATTTGTTTAAAGTTGAATTGATATTATTAACATGACGAATAATTTTAGGAACATTTTCCTTTGGTTCTTATGCCAAATTTAAATCTCAAACAATAACTGAGTTTATCGAAAAGGCCGTTGAGCATTCAAGGAGTGGAAGGTATGAAATATCTGTTGAAACATATCAAATTTTTTCTTTTTCGCGTATCTAAAATTTTGCTTAATTTTTTCCATTCAGCAATAAGTTTGAAGTCTTTGCGATTTTGAAATGCATTTGTGGCTTTTATTGTTATTTTAAAGTTTCTCTTTTAATTATGCGAAGTAATTCAAGCGCATACTTGAATTGAACAATAAAGTGGACGAATTAGCTGCAGAAATGTTGTAGTAAAGGATGTGAGAGAATGATGAGAATATAAATCATTTTTTTGTGAACTACTTTTTATATTTAAGAGTTTTTGTCAATATTTATGAATTGAACGTGTGCTTAGGAAAGTGCCAAGTTACCTTGTTATTATTTTCACAAACTCTATTTGTTGAATGCTTGCTTCCAAAAATTTGAATCAGCTTCGAATTGTCAGTGTTAACATTTTTCAGAAATTCGATAAATTTTTTTGATTAATATTTCTGAAAACAAATAGTATTTTAAAATTTCCTCTTTCCTCTTAAACTAAAAATCGTCTCCCTAATGCAAAGGGATGTCAAAAAAGGTTTTTTGCTGCTGAACTGGACTGTAATTTTAGAGGACCATACTAGTTTTCTACTTCAGTGTAGATATCCGCGATTATACAATCATCGATATACTTAAGCCACTTTTTAGTTTTCGGCGGCATCACTTAATGTCTTTAATTTGTCCTCTGTAGAAATCTGTATGTGTATATTAATACAGGTAACCCCCGTATAACACGGGAGTTACGTTCCAAAAAATTGCCATGTTATGCGAATCCGTGTTATAAGAAACAAAGAACTAGTACAAAAAGGGAGGTTAGGTTCCAAAAATTAAAAAAAAACATGTTATTATATTTTCATAATTAAGATAAATATCTTTATTAAAATTTGCTTAAGAAGTAATACATATTAATATGAATTAAACAATGTTTTCTTCGTCATCATGAAGCACTATTAACCGAGGGCATTTTCTTTTTGGCAAGATATCCTTATCCTCTGAGCATTTTTTTGCATTATCTTTACCTTTTACAAAAAATCTGTTATTTTAGATTGCTTGCTTTTAGTTAAAAGATCTTTATAAATTTCCTTATGAAGTTCTCTTTTAAACTTTGTGCTCCTTTCATTTGAAGGATCTTCATTTAAGAAATATGACTCTAACTGTTCGGCTAAGCCTGTCCCTTTCTTTATGCCTTGTAGAATAAACTTTTTAACTTCTTCGTCTTCACCTATGCTATCATCCTCTGAGTTATCCATTCCAGATATCATTTCTACCAAACCTGCTTCATCAATTTCTTCTTCCACCAATAATTTTTGGATATCTTTTGTAGTCATATCGTCAAAACCTTCTCCTCCTAGAGACTTAGCAACCTCTACTATTGCATCCATTCTGTTTTCTGCCGTCTCGATCAAATAAAGAGTGTCAGAATTCGTGCTATAAAAGCACCGTGTTATACGGGGACGTTCCCAATTCTTGAACCGTGTTAGAGTGAATCCGTGCTATAGAAGTGCTATTTTATACGGGGGATACCTGTACTACGTTTTTTATGTAACTTTGTATTTATTTAGATATGTTTTATATTTTCATGCTTTACATATTCGAAGCATTGGCTACACTATTATTACATCCTTAATCATTCAAGTACTGACCACAACACCTGTGATAATAATTTTTGATTGTTTTATTAAAATTATTGAAATTGTTGATCTTTTGTAAATTTTTTTCAAGTGCAGGTTTTGTATTAATTTTTTTGGTGTTGGATATTTGTCAACTAAATTCAGGAACAAGAAATGCTAATTTGTGCCTATAACACAATTGTGAAGCTTACATTCAAAATTACACCTTTTATTTCAGATATCTTTTCTTCCTGCATAGAAGACCTGAACATGGTCCAATGCGGGTTCAATTAACAAATCCCGTCTCCAGGTTTAAGCATATACAAAGCCTGCAACATATGTGCAGGTAAATAATGGAAATTAAATATGAAATCTGCAATAGACCGTTAACAATATTTTTTTTCAGATTTGTCATATTAAAAGCTGTTGTGAGAAAAGATTTAATTCAATCCCTCCCACTACCCCGGAGACTGTTGGATTATTTAAGCTATAAACATTGTTATTCGGAACAAGTAGAAAGTGATAGCTCACAGTCTCAAGTATTAAATTATTAATTTACATGATATACCAATCTAGATACATGCTTTATTTTATTTATAGGTGTCAGGAGATGGTGGGGCCTAAATGTGTGTTTTATATAAAGTCAGATAAAAAAAAAAAGTTTGTAATAAATATTTGGTTGTCTAATGTTTATGAAGTATATGGGTGCTATAATTATTTTATAAATTGTGTTTTAAAAGCATGCTAATTTAATTAGTAAGCTGATAATTATTTGTAAACGAAAATACTGGAAACATGGTAAAATATGTACTAAATCTTAAACACCAAAAAGTAGTTTAAGCTAATATTTGCTATTTTTTCTGAACTAGTCATTCGTAAATAAAAAGTGGCGAAAATGAAAATTTTGTTTATTTCAACCTAGAAGTTATTTTTTAAATTTTAACAACGAAAAATCCAAAGTACCAGCGATAGCAATTACAGGCATTCCTCGGATTGAAGAAATGCTGTTCAAATCAATTTATTTACAGCGATTAACGTCTGCATTTAAATTACATTTTAAAAGGTTACAAATTAGACAAAAATTAGTCATAGGGGTCTAGAGGTCTAGAAAATATCTAATATTTTTATTATTTTCAGTCAAACATTTTCACAGGTTTATTGTTTTCATTTATTCAGTTTAATAAAAGCTACTAATTAATATAAAAATAAGGATTTAAATATAGTAAACCAAAAACGAGATGTTTCTTAGGAGGGTGAGTAATCGAATTAAGCGACGTTCTGAAGATACAATTTGAAAATCAAAGGAGACAAAGGTTATCAGCTTTAGCAGTCTAAACGGAAAAGAGGAGCGAACCTCAGATTACGCGGATTGGTGTAGAGGATTATTGATTATTACAGCTACGTTTAATTCATGGCTCCACTCAAAAATCGATAAATGAAGATAATGTCTGACAAATGTAGGGCAAAACATTGCTATTGTCAATCCAAGGAAGATCCCGTACTACGAACCGGAAGAACTTTGGACTTCTTCGATCTTATTAATGTGAGCTCCTTGAGAGGGTGATGATAGCTGACAAGCATATTCAAGTAGTGGTCGGGTAAAGAAGGTATAGGGTTATTTAGTGATGTAAAAATCAGAGAATGAACAATGCTTCACAAAACCAAAAACGCAGTCAACTTTCTTAATAATGTTATCGATATAAGAAGCTGAAATTAAGTTCTTTATTGCAGATAATGCTCAGATGGAATGCCGATTTCATTTAGTGACCTACTTGAAATAAATAGGATAAAAAAAATATATCATTATTTTAAATATACTTCAAAAAAGTTTTTCTCTTTAGAAAAAGAAATGTATGCGATTTGGCAGTGCTTGAGATTTGCAGCAACAAATCCAACGTTTTGCGATTTTTAAATGCAGTTGTCGCATTTTTAGTCATTTCTTTAAAATTTCGTGAGTAATTATTAAGTGCGAATGTAAACAAATAAGTTGATAAATAACTTGGAGATGTATAGTGGAAAATGTGATAATTAAAAATTAAAGTTATTTTGTTGTGCAAAGATGTTCAGCTTGCAGACCTACTCCTAGATTTTATACGAGTACGTAGATTTTATAAATTTTAAAAGTTCTTGTGAATATTTACGATTTAAACATGTGCTTAAAGCAGTGCTAAATCACATTTTGTTTTCACAAATTTATAAATACCATTTATTAAATATCGTTTTCAAATATTTTGGATCATCTATAGGTTGCCAGTGTTGTTAGAATTTTTCGGTAATTTCAGAAAATGTTTTGAGTGATTTTAATTGGATTTTGAAATTTTATACAACACAACTAATTAAAGGTGATTTTTTCTCGCTACATGTTTACATTATTTTGCGGCATAGGGTAATTTCAGTAAACATTTTTGATATAAAAATCATTTCCGCAACACTATGGAATTGAAAAAATGTTGGTTTCATTACGAGATCGTTAAGACTTAAGAAAATTTTCTACGAAAAGATTGTGGCTATTATATCGAGAGTGTATCACATAAACTATTGTCCTATTTGAAATGAAGATAGGAGGCTAGGATACATGCAAATACTCTGAGATCCTTGTACTGTTGTAAAAGCGGGTAAAACATAAGGGTGGTGTTAAAACTATGTTCTAACTTCTTGTTTATGGAAAGAAGATAGAACCCTAAAAGTACGTGTTTTGTTTTTGGTTTTAAAGTGTAAAAAGTGAATTACGCTCTTTATTTTTAGCTTAATAAAATAAAAACAAAACCAACTCGACTGTATAAAGTAAAAAAGTTGAAGCTGGTTTGATCACTGTAAGAAAATATAACATCCATCCATAAATAGACAATCCTTCATGACCATACAGAGAAATTTACTACTAGTACCTCGATGGGACCAAGAAGAAAGTCAAAAAGGCTATGTAAAGGTCTACTTAAGCCACAATCTAGAGTGGATAAATGATAGGGCGACAGAAACTCTCAAACGTTCTTGATTACCTTTAGATTACCGGACTATTGAGGTTAAAACTAGAAGGTAACAAATTCTTAACTTATTAAATACTTCACAGTACGATGATAATTTAATCACCATCAATAAATTAGAGGGAGTATAGACGAGAAAAATTCATATTTAAAATTCACCTGGCAAATGTTTTTAGAAGAAAGTAAAGTTGATCGCCTGATTGTTCCCAACACTGGAATGTCGAACACACTAAAAGCTTTGTGGCACTCATTCTATACCCGGAGTATTCGATTATGTATTTTTATTTTTATTATTATTTTTATTAGACTGTTAAACGACTATAAATAACTCGTGGGCATTCTTTACTTTAGATTGAGTCATATATATTTTTAACTTAAATATTTTGGACACAAATTCGTTATGAAGACTTCGTAATTAAAGAGGAAATTTGAATTTATTTTATATTGCACATTGAACAGAAAATAATTATAGTTATTATTTAATAGTTTTAATGTTAGAAGGCTTAAAAATTCAAAGGATAATAACCAATGATTCTTTATTGAATGTAAAACGAGTGTTAAAAATTACTGTAACTATGCTAACTTGGTTAGGCACAGTTACTATTTCGTTAGTTTTCAGTTCAGTATGACAAATTTTTATTAATAAATTCAATTTATAAAACCATATTTGTTGTGAAATACCACATGCCGCCGTATGTCTGCCGAAGCCAACATTTCAATTTTTCAATATGCACATACCTTTTAATGCTCCATCCATTTTTAATATTCATATTTTATAGTAAATTGTAACAGAAAAATGAAATAAAAGTACAGGTAGACCTCCTATAACATTTACTAAAAGAAAATGTCTTTTTTTTCAAATCCATTCAAGCAAATTCGCAAATCGTAAAACTTTTCATTCCAAAATTTTCTTCCCTATTACTGCTCGGTACAAATAAACATAAACGGTTTTTCATTTCAATGAGATCACATCCACGGAAACTTTTTCATCATTTGCACTTTCAGCGCTCTTTAAAAAATCTGTCGATTTCCTGATATGGAAATTTTGCAATTTTAGATCTCTTAATATTTACATCGATATGTTAAATAATAGATGTACAATGTTATACGAGGATTTTCGAAATTTCATTACCGTGTTAGAATGAAACCATGTTAGAATGAAACCGTGTTGTAGGATACCGTGTTATAGGAGGGTCACCTGCGCTTCAAAACTTCACACTCTAAGAGAATCACTACCAGAAGAGACTGAAAATGAACTTTTCACCCTAATTTGATAAATTCTAAAACGTTTATACATAATTTTATAACACGGCAGAGATAGTCTATAACTTTGATTTTTTGATGCAATTGAAATGTGTATAGATTATTTTTATTAATATTGATATTCTTAAAAATCCTGTTCTATAATGTTATCAACAGCAAATATAAATATATATATACAAGTGTATACTTTCAAATATATTTAATTTTTAAAGACTATTTATTATTTTCAAAGTTTATTTAATTTAAAGATTTTTCTCTCTCCTTAAATGCCCACATTCATTAATCTCATGAGTTTCGAATCAGAACTTTCGTATTGATTATATTAATAAATTTGATTTAAAACACATCTCCCGTTTGGCTCAACCCTTATTCAGCCAATACACCTCCGACGAAAAGAAAATTTGGCAAACGGTTTAAGATTTTTAATTGGGATAAATCTTACCCTATTTTTTCTCTGTAATATTTATTCGAATAATTAGTTAAATAGCTTAAGGGATTTATAATTCTACAACCGTGAGTCTTGTTTTTTTCGTGAATTCATGGAAAAGTCACAAAATATTTCGTTTCCGAGTAACGTCATTTAATTTGTGACCTCAAGCTTAAATTCTGATCTGAAAATGATCACTGGACAATTTGCGAATATTAAAAAATTTTTTCATCTCCGCCCGTCGTCTTTTTGATTTCCTTTTAATAATTTAATTGTTCGTCTTGTATAACTCGTACAGATGTGCATTTAATAGTATAAAGAATATTGGGCTATCACGTTTGGCACGATGACTTGATAAACTTAAAGTAATTTGCTTACAAAAGACCTGTAAACACAAGAATGTGCTATCTATTCTTATGCAATTGAAGTAAAAGAGTCCAAACTTGCGTTGTGCTAATCTCATGAAATATTGACTGTACAACCGTAACTACAATTACACGACTACAACTACAGACGTGCGTTACGAACCTACACAGTAACAATTCATAGTTGTGTTTGCCGAGGATCTTGGCACGGGGCCTGAAGTACAATCTTGCCAAAAATGTTCGTCGTGGAGAAAAAAAGGAAAATGAATTACTGACCGTATGTGGGGTTCCCACAGGGGGTGTCCCCCTGTTGTACAGGATCTTTGATTAAGCTATGAAGAAAATGGTTCTACATGCACTTCAGCGATCATGTCACATCACCACATCTATTTTGAGAACTACAACTTGAGGAAATAAAATGTTTGAATTATAACAACGTTACTTATGCCATTTAAAATGTCTAATAAGCCCAAGGGGAGAGCGATTAAAGTCTGTTGATCTCGCGTTAAGATTGATTCCAGTATTAACCTATCGTTTTTTTTATGTATTTTTTGGCCATTCCCAATGCATACTTTACAAACGGCTCTTGTGTAGATAAATTTTTTTTTGAGAATTTCTTATTACGGCACTGAAAAGATCTATTAATGCAAATTCCGAGAATCCTTCTTAAGAGCGGATTAAAATATTGGCTGAAGTATGGAAAATGTGAACTACCGCCACTTCAGTGGAGAGCAACAAGGATGCAAATAGTCGAAAACTCTATATGCAGGTTGATTGATAGAGCTTTCAAATATCCCAAAATCTCTTGCGTTCATAAATTCTGTTGATTCGAGAGAGAAAGAAATTTCTTAAACGCATTTAAAGGTAAATGTGAAAAGTACAATTACTGTCAGCAACCAGCTGACTTCAATCAAATATCTCAACTACGAACAGCTGAGTAACATTTTATCGAAAAAAAAAACTTAGCAACACATTTTCAGCTATGCTGTAGTTTTTACCAACACATTCTCCGATATGGTGTAGTCCGATGGAAGCAGCCAATAAAGATTAAGGAATACAATC
Organism: Proctacanthus coquilletti; assembly: GCA_001932985.1. NCBI lineage: Eukaryota > Metazoa > Arthropoda > Insecta > Diptera > Asilidae > Proctacanthus > Proctacanthus coquilletti. Next base: position 54,172 of record MNCL01000224.1, read on the forward strand.
GTGAAGAATAACATATATGTAGCACCCGCCAGCCGTTAAACTCAAATATCGAAATTTTATAGGTTTTAGGAGTATGAATAGGTATTTATAGTTCGCTACGATACGATCGCATATTATTGAATAAAAATAAGGCAGATCTTAAATATTTTATTTGCCAAGAATTTGTAATTAACGTTCTTTGCTTTCATCTGCCAAAATTCGCTGATCAGGATAACAACACGCATGAGAAGGAAAATATAACAAAGGAGGGCAAATTTCTTGTAAACGCATCAAGCAGCATAGCATTTTGCCTAAGTCAATTTTCTATTAATGTGATCTAGCAAGGTATGTAAACAAATCGCTGTAAAAAATTGCAAATAAACCACTACATGAAAGGTATATATATGCTATCACTCTTTAACATACCCCAATTTTAGAGCTTTTGCTAACTATACCTTTTCTTTTCGCGCATCGACCATTTTTACTTACAGTTTTTTACACTGTCCGTGAATAAACTTCGTAAGCACACCGATGTAATTTTCATAACGGTAAATTTTACTTCTTAAGCAGTGCGCTCCTTCATATTATTCATACTTCGGTATTGGCTCCTTTTGTAGCCTTCTCTAAAGCTTATTTTCCACGCGTCTTGCCTTCAGTTAAAGTATGAACAATATCAAGTAGCGACACTCCTTAAGAAGTGAGAACTTACCGTTATAAAAAGTAAATCGGTGTGCGTAAGAATTTTATTCATGGACAGTATAAAAGCCAGAAGTAAAAATGGTCGATGCGCGAAAAAGAAAGGTATACTTAGCAAAAGCTCTTCCCCTAAAATTGGGGAACGTTAAAAGGTGATAGCATGTGTTTCTCCCATGTGGTGGTATATGACAAAAATGCGTTCAGGGGGTGGGTGGGGAGTACCCAAACTCATTAAGATTTTCGAAACTGTTTATGATTTTTTTAATTTTTAAAACAATCATAAACGATATTGCATTAAAATCCTTTAGTGTTTACATATTTGAATTTAACGGCTGGCAGGTGCTGCATGTGTGTATTCTTCGCTATTGCGTTCCTTAATCTTTATTGGCTGCTTGCGAAAAACCACACCATATTGGAGAATATGTTGGTAAAAATTACAGCATAGTAAAGAATGTGTTGCGAAATTTTTGATAATATGCACCTCGGGCATTCGTAGTTGAGATATTTGATTGAAGTCAGCTGATTACTAGCAATATTTGTACTCTTCACATTTCCCTTTAAATGCGTTTGAAAAATTTCTTACTCTCTAGAACCACGAGCGCTTATGGAAGCAAGAGCTTTTGGATTCTTGAAAGCTCTACCAATACAATCGTAAAGAGCTTTCGACTATTTGCATCCTTGTCTCTTTTGGGCTCTCCATTGAAGTGTCGCTACTTGATATTATTCATACTTCGCCTCCAGTTGTTGATTTAGCATAGCGCCGAGATATTTGAGGTTCTCTTTAGCCGGGATATTTGTGGCTCCTAGGTCAATACTTAGTGCCCTGTTCTTGGCCACCGTACGGGAGGGGTCTCTATCTTCCCCAGGTTTTGTAAAAATCTTCTGAAAGGATTAGATGGTTTTTGATCTGTTTTAGGACTATTTCAATGTCCTTATTATGGGCGTAGATTATCGTCTGCGTAGAAATTGATGTTGGATATTTCCATTGAGTTTTAAGTGGGAGGACGAAGAAGTTGTAGAAGAGTTTCGGACCCGAAACAGAACCTTGAGGTACCTCGGATCTAACGGCTATGAGTTCTTACATGCGATTTCCAAGTACGACCACCAGTTTTCTGTTTTGTAGGAATAAACGGATTAAGGGGTTTTGGGATGTTGTATGAAAGCAGTTTGTATATAAGACCCTTCGTCCAGACGCTATCGAAAGCTTTTACCGGATCAAGAGCACAGATCAATGTGCATTTTGGTGAGAAGGAATAATACTTTCCTTCTTCAGGACATAATGGGATTGGTCCAGCATGAATCTTTCTAGGATCTTTCCTAAGTTGGATAAAATTTGTATTGACCTAAAGTTTGTAACGTCTGGGGATTTGTTATTTTTAAGTATAGGGAAAAGTTTTGCCTAAGGGAAATTTCACACCGAGTGGGAGGATCACCTTGTAAACATTCAAGAAACATTTCCAGGAAGATAAATTTTCATAGATAGGGAAATCTCAATGTTCATTTTAAAACAAAAACCAAAGAGGTTCTTTGAAATGTACTTTTATTAAAAATAGTATTTTATAACAAAAATTGTCAGCCAGAAAATGTTTTTCATAAACTATGTAAATTTCAAACCGATATTTTGAATAGTAAATTCATTCTTTAACTAATTTTAAAAGTTCATTACATTAAGAAATCTAAAAATGTTTTTTACATGTTGTTCAACCATTTTCAGTTTTTAATTTGTAGGTGTTCGATGTTGTTTATTTTCGTTCCGTGGAACGTGGAACGATTACCACTTGAAACCAATTCAAACACTTTCTATAGGTCTGTGAGTAATCCACTTACTTAAGTCGATGGTGTTTTTCATATGAACGCAGTAACCTTTTTTCTGTATCCACAACTTAATAAAAAAAAAAAGCGCGAGTCTAGTGGTGACAGTTTACGTTTTGGCTAGTTGAGTTGGGTTTAATTTTAATTTATTAGGTTTATTACCTTTCACCAAAATCCAACATATCACAATCTCTTAGCTTCTATTAGTTTTATGTAAAGGTAGAAATTTCAGGAGCATCATTTTACAATGGGTATCCCTAAATTCTTCCGTTTCATAAGTGAACGGTATCCGTGCCTGAGTGAACTTGTGAGAGAGGAGAAGGTACTTGCTTTTTATTGCCATTACAATTTACAATTCCTCACCGTTTATTATTGTCGGTTAGATTCCAGAATTCGATAATTTGTACCTGGATATGAATGGAATTATTCACAATTGCACTCATCCTGAAGATGGAAACGTTCATTTCCGTATGACGGAAGAGGAAATGTACAGGGACATTTTCCAGTATGTAGATAAATTGTTTTTTTTGATCAAGCCGAAGAAGTTATTCTTCTTGGCTGTTGATGGTGTTGCTCCACGGGCAAAAATGAACCAGCAAAGAAGTCGAAGGTTTGGGAAACTAGAATTTCATAAAATCTAATTGTTTAAAAAGATTTCGTTCAGCTAAGGAAGCTGAAACTTTACAAAAAGCTGCACTCATGAAAGGAGAAATTCTACCCGAAGCAGAGAGATTCGATAGCAATTGCATTACTCCTGGCACAGAATTTATGGTTCGATTGCAAGACTCTTTGAAGAAATTTATCATGTTTAAAATGAGTTCTTGTGCTCGTTGGCAAGGCGTTCGTATTATTTTGAGTGGCCACGAAGTAAGTCTGCTTTTATTTAAGATAAATTACAACCCAAGTGTAATTTTTAGACTCCAGGTGAAGGTGAACACAAAATTATGGAGTATATTCGATATCTTAAAGAAAATCCTGAATACGATGTCAACGCAAGGCACTGTTTATATGGGCTCGATGCAGATTTAATAATATTGGGCTTATGTACCCATGAGCTTCATTTTGCACTTTTACGCGAAGAGGTTTGTTAATTTAATTTAAGAAGAATTAATTAATATTTCGTAGGTAAGATTTGGCAGGAAGGCGAAGCGCACAACTTTAGAGGAGACACGATTTTATTTATTTCATTTAACACTTCTAAGGGATTATTTGGAATTAGAATTCCAATGTTTAAAATCATATGGACATTTTGACATTGATAGGATTATAGATGACTGGGTCCTAATGGGCTTTTTAGTTGGTAATGATTTTATCCCACATTTACCCTTTCTGCACATTAATGAAGATGCCTTGCCAACTTTGTACGAAGCCTACAGAAAATGCTGGCCAGAATTCTATGGTGAATTGTACAATAATCGTGTATCCCACTATAATGCTTTATTTTCACAATCAGGATATATAAATGAAAGTGGAAATTTGCATCTGGGAAGATTACAGATTCTTCTTGATTCTTTGGCGAAGTATGAAAAGATTGCTATTGACCAAGCTATTGGAGATTTAAGATATCTGGAAGGAAAGAGATCAACTAAGGTAGGTGTATTACATCTTTTCCTTTGGCTCTTTGAAATTGTTAACATTTAAGTAATTAATTCCCACAAATAATTATAGTCATTTTTACAGACGTTTTTCTTTATATTTAAACCTTAGTTTTGAAAGAAAGTGTTTGTTTACTTAGGTGCTTGAGAAAATGGCTTTCCCAAACTAATTCTGGGATTATATTTTAAATTAAAATTTGAAGATTAATTGAGTTATTAAGTAATTCCTCATGCGAGTAAGTGGAATACAATAAAGCGATTGCTTACTTTTCAATTTATATATAGACATATCGATTGGGTAGCAATGTTATGTTGCATACGCGTTCTCTTTTCCATTTGTTAGTTGAATTAATGTTCCATTAAAAGAACGTGTAAAAATTACTGGCAAATTTTGCATATGTATCACGAAATCTGTTGCGTTCAAAGCATAAATCTATCAACGTTTGGTTCAGTGGTTCTTAACCTTTTTAGCGATCGAAACCCTCTTAGTAAGTTCGCACACCCCCTTGAAAAATGTTTTTTTTATTTTCTAATTTAAAAATTTAGATATATTTATTTATATATGTATTTATTATTCCTATGTTTCTTTCTACTCTTTAGGGTATCAATTGTGGGACTCTTGGAATAATCTTCTGTTTTAGCTTTATTATAAACTTTGTCCCAAACGCCGGCAGAGCGTTCGGCAATTTCTAACAAGCGGTTAGGCAGTAGTTTTCATCGAAAGTTTAGAAACTTCTCTTGCACATCCTGGAAATGCTTTCTCGCACCCCCAGAGGTACACGCATGCCAGGTTAAGAATCACTGTTCTAGTAGATCGGAATTCAATGTATTCATTCACAGGTGGTATTTTTTCGTTTTTCGTTTTTTCTGATTTTAACACCAAAGAGAAGGCGCTCTCACAGATACTTCTTTATACTAGTAAAGACTTAAAGTACTTCTTAGAATCAATTGATTTCTCTTACAAATTCAAACCACGAATTAATAAATATATGCCATAAAAAGTAAAGAATATAGAGTTAATTATTAATATTTTGTCAGTGATAAAGTTTCAGTAAAGTAAGGTAATAATTTACCCTCCGTACTGCCTGTAATTTCTAAATTTAAAGCTAAAGTTCGCTTTTAATAAGAAAATTCTTCATTTAGAACGAACATAATCCAAACGAACACAAAATTATTTAAATAAAATCATAAAATTCGTAAGAAAACTATATTTTGAAGAAACGTAAGTAGTGAGGATATAGATTTAATAATTTAATAGATACAATTTTTAAAGTATTAAATTTCCTAAAAGGTCTCACTTTTCATACAAAATTGTCCTCATTCTCATCGAAAAATCGTTTTATTTCTTAAATTTACTTGTTTTGGAAATGTTATTAGAATCTAATAATCAATCTAATAATAAAATCTAATCAAATCTAATAATAATTAGATAAAGAAAGTGTAATATTCGAGTATACTGTCTTTTACATAAGTTTATTGTATAAGTGCGATGAGTGTTTAATGTAATGTTTAATGTATGTGATTGTGATTTGCGATTTTTTCGTTTTTCGTTGCCCTTGTACCATTGATTCACAGAATTTTCGATTTGTTTTTTTTTCTATTGTGAGAGAAAATAAAATTGCGTTTCATAATGAAATTTAATGCGTTGTTAGATCTAGATCTAGATCTAGGACACATCACGAGACTCTTTCGGTCGCCTTATAAACAGTTGTTTCAGTAAAAACATGAAAAGCGCATTCGTCACTGAAGTACACTTAACATTTCAAAAAAAAAGTAATTTTGAAGATAATTTCAGAATGTCCTTAAAATAAGTCACGTTACGTTATGTCAAAATGTCTTTTTTTTTTATCCCTATGTGCCCTCATACAGTTTAGCCGCGTCCTTTTCATTCGGGGCGAGAGACGAGGTTTTTTCATGGGACGATAGCATTTGATTTTTCAATTTGCGTTATTGCAGAAATCTCAGATGCTCCCGGAGTGGTAGCTTGCTCTTTCTAAAACTGTTGAAATAATTTGCCGATCAATTCTTTCCGTTATTTTTCTACCAGCTTCACGACGAAAAGGCCAAATGCTTATTTGAAGGGAGGCATTTTTAAATGTTTGCGCAATTTTTTATACAACTGGAGGGCTAACTCCTATCAACTGTGCAATTTCGATCAGCTTTGCACTTCTCAGGAGAAGGAAAATGATTTATTTTTTTCCGATAGAAATATCTTTATTGGTTCCCATTCTTTAACACTTAAATTGTTTTATAAAATAAGGAAATCCAAGTCGAATTTGTAAAAAATGAATACTTATATTGTTTAATTTCAATTATATTAATTCAAAGAATTTTAAAAAGGACAATAAAATCAAATTATATATTTTTCAACAACTAAATAATACAAAATTGGTCCTTAAAAAGTTATTCCACTCACCACTTTTCGCAGTCACACAACGACAACGCCAAAATATTTATGATTTTAAAATGACGATGTATAATTCTGGGAAAAAATGTTACTTTTAAATCAATAAATTTTAGCAATACTCTACGTTAGGAATTGAGGGATTTCAAAGACAAATATATGCACTTCGAGGACAATTCTCCTCGTGCGATCTAAAGTTACGACACGAAAGTTTAATATAGTTTATTTAAAAACAGTGATAATCGAACGTTATTTAATTTGTGCTATTTAAATACATGCCATTTCATCTAGTTTTTTCTCACCAAAGGAAAGATTTCGACAATTTAAAATGTATATTATTAATTGTTTTACATAAAATTGTTCAGCTACTACTGCTTTTATATTTTGCACAATGGAATTGTACTCAATTCCATTGTGCAAAATATAAAAATCCAAATATTCCAAAGGATAAATTTAAAAGACGAAATCCAATTAATTTACAGATTTAAAATTGGTTTTTGTCTTTCTATTTCTAGGAAAAAACAGATATTTTTGACCCATTTGACTCTGCAGATCCTAGTGATATAAATATTATTGACGATGACCTTAACAATTTAATTAAGGAAACAGAAATGGTAAAAGTAGACATTTAAAAAAAAAAATTTAAATTTAAAATATAAAATCGTAGTTTATGGAGAATATTGACGACAATGAGATAAATGAGGTGACTGCTTTCAAGAGAAACTATTATATTACCAAGTTGAAATGCAGTGATTTTAATCCGTGAGTATATCTTTATTACATATGTGTAATTTAAATTAATTAAATATATTTTGTTTTTTGTTTTTATTCATATTTATTATGGTTTAATTTAATACCAATTTATACATTTATTATGCATGTAAAGATGTGGGCAATACATATATGGGTTTCTTTTTAAAATTGCTATAAAAAAGTACCAGTTAGTATTTACCAATACTTTTTGCTTTTCCGATTGTTTCTCAAAAATAATTTCATTTAAATGGCTTGGCAGTAACTTAGCCTGTCAACCCAATTTTGCAATACATTTTCGATAGTTTGGGGTTGCATTTCGCAAATAGCTGAATGAATTGGACGCTCAATTGAACGCATTGGACGAACACGAGGATAACTCCTATTATCAATAAGCATGTTAGTTTCACGGACTATTTTTTTTCCTTTAAATTTCCTTACATCAACCGCTGTAAGTCCTTCGTTTCGATCAAAATTTATTTTCAAAGAAACTGTTGTACAGTTTCTGCAACACAACACTCACTTTGAAAATAAATTTTTAATATTTCCCAGCGTTGTTCAGTTATAAATCGATCCATTTCGTACTGCGGAAGTTTGACATTATTTCTAAAAGATTTCATGTGCATTAGCGTTGACAGTGTCCACATAACGTATAATTTAATAATAGAAATAGGGGCAGGGGTAATTTGACCCAATCTTAAATTAAGTCGCCGATAATTCGAATGCTATTTGTTTATATGAGTCAGGGACTCGGGACTTTTAATACAACAGCATCAATTTTTAAAACAAAAATGTTTATATAGTAATATGATTATTCAAACGTAAAGAAATATAACATCAACCTACAATGACGGCATTCCACCATTCATAGTTGCAGTGATTTGTTATTGCGGGTAGGTTAAAAGATTTATTATTTGTTTGGCGGATGTTAATACGCGTACAAATACGCGCAATAGTTGCAAACTGTATCACCAACCCACATTTTTAGAATATTAACAGATTTTTGTTCGAAAGGAGCTAAGGTTTTATAGCAAAAGAAGGTAACATAGGAGCATTACCTGAACAATCGAAACGTACCTCATTGTGTTTTCGAATTTCACGAATCTGGCGACTTTTTTTAAAGAACTAGCGCAACAAACAAATATTTTGGAGCCATTCGAAGGATTGAAATGATAAAGTTTGTCGCACCGGTTTTTTAAAAAAATCGCCAGGATTTGAAAACGATAGTAATGAGGGAGGTTCTCATTGCTTAGGTAGTGCACTTACGTTATTTTCTTTTACAACAGCAATCTGTTAATATTGTGAAAATGTGGGATGGTCATATGATTTGTTTCATTACTCTAAATACTTTCGTGGACTCATTTTAATTATTTTTGGTTGTGGTTTCCTGTGAAAAATCTCTTCTTCACGAAGAAGAAATATTAACATTGTTGCAATCTTTGCCAGAATACCATCAGATGTTGAAGAAAGTGTTGTATATATCCCTGAATTGAGTTCTAGTGATTATTCAGATGACAACATTCCATTAGATAAATTTTATTTTTATACATACGTACTCGTTGTGTGCGTGAATCGCTTCTCATGGCATTTATTTACATGCCTAACTATATCTTTTCCCAGTCTTTTCGGTTTCTGCACAGAATAGCACTGTTTAAAGCCGACAAGAAAAAAGAGGCAGACTATTTTGAAGTCGTATGCATGGCATTCGTTCCATATCACTGACAAGAATATGATATCAACTGGAAACTTCTGATTAAAGTGGTGCTTGAAAAATGCATATCAATTCTGTACGTCAGAGGTGCTTATGAAGCTACAAATAAATCTGTGAATGATTTGTGAAGCAAAATTTGGGGATCAGCATCTTTTTTTCTAAAATTATGTCTAGTCTAGTCGAAAATATAATGACATACATACGTTTCGATTTGCGATTAGAAAGATCACAAATTGCATAAGTATTTAATCGCTTTATTGGCAATATCATATCTTGCAAGAGACCAGGTGTAATCACAACGATAAATGAGAAACTGTTTGCTACAAAACATCCATGCCCTTTTATTCAATATATGGCTTATAAACCAGATAAATTTGGAGATAAATTTTCGCTCTCCATTGACATTAAATCGAAATATCTATTTTATGTTTTGCCATATCGCGGAAAAGACGAAACTCGTCCGGAAAATTAAAGCCTTGGAGAACACATGGTCATGCGACTCGTGGAATCGTTTTTTTTAAATAAAGATAGGAATGTTACTATGGAAAATTTTTCCAGGTCGGCATCAGTACCACAGGATTTACTTTCAGAATGCGTAATATTCCACTGTGTGTTTTGAATTTACATGAAAAAGTCTTCATACTGCTTATCAAACGAAGAGAACTTAGAACGTTTTGGTACTTAGTACATTACATGATTCTATTCAGATAGATGCTGGTGGTATAAAAAAAAATGGAAGGGTTATATATTACAACTCTATTAAATATGTTGACTTGACAAAATGGCAAGAATATACAGTGTCAAAGCAGTTTCTAGAAGATGGCCAGTGCAAGTTTTTTAAATTATGTTTTAGATCTAACTCCAATAAATGCATGAGTAATGGGCGAAAACGTGCATAGAAGGGACTTTATTTTGCAGTTGGCGCTTGAGCTAAGTAACATATAAGAAAAACACACTCCCGGGACATTATTGCAATGTCCAGCTTTGTTGCAATCTCAAAGTGCAGAATCAAGAAAGAAGCAGCATTGCTATCTCCCTGGGTGCAGTGCATACAAGCTGCAATCAATCAAAAAATTCTCTTTATCGTCATTCGAAACAGCTATTTTTTTCTAAAATAAACGCACATTTATATTACTGAAAATCTAGATTCTTTTAGCGTTTATTTTTGTAGACTATATTGATTATGGAATACAATTGGAGTCTAGTTTTACTGCATGGGAGTCAAATAATCCCTTGTTTGATTGTGGATCCTTTTGATGAATAAGGTACAGATGTGGAATGTATAGCTTAATAAGAATAATATTAGATATATTTCGGCATGGGACGTATGATATATAATACGTGACATATGTGACAAAACACATTAAATAATGTCGTTACACGTCACATGACATGTGACACATGGTGCAAAACTCATATCTATTTATTTATTGAGGTTGGTGGTGGATCTGCCTTTAAGAAAGCCATGTTGGAAGATGGAGAAAATAGACTTGCAATGGAGGAACATGAAGTCGTAGATTCATTTTTCGACGAGTTTGAATAGGGCAGGATAGTGTCATTTGTGTAGCCCCTTTTATGGATTGGAATGACGAAAGAATCTTTCCATAATTGAGGGAAGACTCCCTGTGAACTAGATGGTGTATACATTTCTTCAAGACGATAGTTGGAAGGTCGTTGGGACCAGGATTAAAATCATCGTCCAGTTCGCAAAGGCGAGTAGAAGGAGAATGGAATGGATGGGTTAGTATCGAAAGTAATTTTCGTTGCGATTTTTTTGAAGATGAGAAATGCGCTTGGAGCTAAAAAGTTTAGCTGGAGAGATCGGTCGAAATATTATGGGACGGAATATTAAAGATTTCGTGATATTTATGACAATAGCTAAGCAATATATTTTCGGTTAATGCGGAATTAACAGAGTCATTATTGCACTTGATAGTGAGCATTACGTGCGTCTGCGAAATGTCTTTACACTCATTACAATAATAAAAAAAAGAGTTTCATGTACTCTTTGAAATGTGCGCTTTGCAGTTCCGGTACGAGCTGGGTGGAACAATTTACCACAAAGGCCATCACTTGTAACCCAGTTAGGGACGACTTCTGTGATTGAGCAAGGTTAGCACAATACTTGTTCATATTTAATGGAAGTAACACTAAAATAAATAAAATGATGTTTAACACTTGGAAGGTGGAAACAGCGAAAATAATTACGGTAGCGGAGCAAACTTAGTGGCGGCTAAACTGCGGCTCGCAAGTGAAGCGTAAGACAGGAGAATTTCAGTGCACAATTGAAGAGCAAAAATAAAATGCACGTGAACTCAATGGAAGCCAGAACAGAAGTGAGATTAGGAGTTCTTCCAGTCCAGAGCAAAAAATTTGAAATCTTTTTTAGCGGTTGATGATATACAACATGTGATATAGACGTGAAAAAGCAAAATACAGGAATATTCGAATTAGGATATACTTTTCGTCATTTTAAGTAATGGACATCGATTGGTTGTAAAAGTTAAATTATTCACAACATTTAAGTGTTATGAAGGACCTTAAATGCAAAAATTATTAATGAAAATGATTTTTTGATCACTACATATGAGCAACTAGGAGTCGTGTCCATAGAAGTATTTGGGTTTTAGTTAAAGTGGACTGACTGTACAACGTTTTTAAATGGGTTTGCACAAAAAATTGTCAAAGTAGCGTTTTCGGCTTTTTCCTTTTAGGACATTTAGATAAACTCCAATATATCCGGATTTTTGCATACACTTCTATGTTAGCATTATAAGTAATGTTTAAAAAGTTGATATCACGTTGGTTTCTTGTACGCAGCTAGATTAGAATTGTTCTGAAGTTTATTTTTAACTGAACTAAAAGCTAAAATGCTTTGTTTTGTTTTTTTCCCTTTCATTTTATATTTATTATATGTATCTTTTTATATTAAGAATTTTCGATTATTTGTATCTTAGTGGGAAATTTATCAGGAGCCGATATTTTTGTGTCGGTTTTCTAGGTAATAGTGTTATATAAAACTGTTTTTAAATTACAAAATGTGTCTATTTTTTCGGACCTATATTTTCATCTTGTTTATTTTCCTACCTTTCGTATTTTATTTTAGTATCATTATTTTAATTTGAAAAAATATATATATATTTATATCTTTAAAAACATTGAATAAATAGATACGCTCGACTTATATTATTTTTTACACATTTCCAAACACACAGCGAAATTGTTTTTGAGCAAACAAAGTGCTATATAACTGCCCTGCAGTGGATACTGTATTACTATTACAAAGGTGTTCCTTCATGGGGATGGTTTTATCCACATCATTACGCACCTTTTGTGAGCGATATGAAAAATATATCGGATATTATAATAAAATTTGATCTAGGCAAACCGTTTCTTCCCTTCCAACAGGTTTGTATATATTTTATTATCAATATAATATTTATTGATTTTTATATGTATTTATTATGATTTTTTAGCTTTTAGCTGTGTTACCGGCTGCAAGTAAAAGATTGTTGCCAAAACCTTTTTGGGATCTTATGATAAATCCAAATAGTAGCCTAATTAATTATTATCCACATGAATTTGAGACAGATCTTAATGGGAAAAAACAAGATTGGGAGGCTGTTGTTTTGATACCATTCATTGATGAGGTATGTCGGGAATTCTAAACTCTGTTATTTTTTCTATATATCTAATATATACCTATATATAATTTAAAGGGTGAATTATTAAAAGCAATGGAGCCTTGCATAGAACAATTATCTCCAGAAGAACATGCACGTAATATTCATGGACCTATGCTTCAATACGATTATGTAAAAACAGCATCGCATTCCGGACCTACAACTTTAAACTCGTTTGGGGGAAATGGATTTTGTAAAGAAACAATTGTATGGAGGGAGGATTTGCAATTATCAAAATCAAATAGTTCTCGTACTGATAAAAGAATTTTTCAAAAAGGTTTTCCAACTTTAAAGTTTCTTAAACATAAAGTAAATGTTTTTTTTTACCGAAAATTTGGAATATTAATATATATATATATACTTTTTAACACAGGCTGAGCTTCGAAAATCAAGAGTTAAAGTGTTTGAGCAACCTAGTAGAAAGGAAAACATGATTTTAATTCCAGAAGCAAATAGCGATTTAAATAGCCTTGTCACCGTAGCAGAAAAGTGCTTAAATAAAATCATATTTATTGGATGGCCTCATTTAATTGAGGCTAAAGTTGTGGCAATTTCTTCACGCGAGGATAAAATAAATAGTTTTGGACAGATTCAAAAGAATAATGAAAAAGAATTTGACTTATATTCGAAAAGAATTTATGATCAGTAAGAAGCCAACATTTAAAAATAATTTGTCTATCTATATGATTTTTTCTGTTTTTAGTAATATGAACAGAATGGGAATTGATTTCCAAGAAATAGCTATCCTAATTCATGCTTTACCTTTTGCTGGTTGGGAACAAACGTATAACTTGAATGGAAAAATCTTAAGTGGCAGAATATGGAGTACAGTTGAAATAGCATATCCTGTACAGGTGAATTATATTTATATATAGTATACATATCTATGTATTGTCAAGGATTTTCCATTTTAAAGGGAATAGTATTTAATGCATTTGAAATGATTGATAATCGTGATAATCTACGGATTGAAAATGTGTTCCCTACTGGAAGTTCAATTTTTATGCTAGGTCAACCATATTATGGATGTGAAGGAAAAGTCCTTGATCCGCTGTTAGTTTATGCTTGCGGCCGAATGAAAGGTATTAAAAGAATTATTGAATGTATTGAATATATTATATAATTTATTTTTTTTTTTTTGTAGTAAGCATTACTGTGTTACCTGAACCGGATTTATCAGATGCCAGGGCGATTCAAAATTCACTCGAAGCAAAATATTTCAATCAATTTGATACAGCTACAAAGCTGGGCATTCCTGTTACATGTCTTGCGCGTATAACAGGCAGTGTTATTGTAATTAAGGGAGAAAAACGAATGAATTTACCTGAAAATGTGCCAAAAGTAAATATTGGTCTTCAATTAAGATATCATAAAAGTGTAAGTAATTATATTTATAATATTATATTACTGAATCAGCGAAAATATTTTAGAACGAAGAACTAGTAGGATATACGAGGAAAGTTGGTAACACATGGCTTTATTCTAATAAAGCCATAGAATTGATTAAGTCATACTATAACACTTTTCCAAATTTGTTTGAACTTATTACAAGTACTTCTAATAGAGAGGATATTTTTGAATCCGAATTACTGTCTTATATGGTGAGTACAAAGTACAACTTTTTAGTTCTTTTATTTTAAAATTATTTTAGAACAAAATCAAATTGTAAACGTTTTTGTCACTAATCATCTTATAATTTACTAATAGTTAATATTTTTGAAAAACTAATACGAAGAAATTTTTAATAACGACACTAAAATGCTTGTTGTTCTCTTAATGCTTTTGTCGGTAGCTAAAAGAAACTTACTTTTTGTAATTACTTTTTTTGAGTATTGGTGAAAATAAAAAGGTACTTACTTTTATTATAAAATCATAACATAATTAACAGCCGTGGTTTACACGAAAAGGTGGCATTATGCTAGGTAACAATAGGAAAAAAGGTTTTTAGATATACGCAAGGTCCTAAATTCTATAATATCGTGAATTTTATGAATTTAATGTAATTTAAAAACAGTGTAAAGGTGAAATTTTGTTTGTAAGTATCATCTAAATCAAGGGATGGGTATGGGTTAATGAAAATTGGTATGGTTAAGTTAAATTAGTAGGGTTCAAAAAAACGATTAAATCTAATCTACTATAAAGTAAATAAGAATATAAAGGAAAAACCAAAAGAGTGTGTAAATGAACTGGAATCTTTTAGAACACTACTTTTACAAATTCTAAAAAATTCAAAGTTATGAGTATTACATATGCATTTAACCGATTTTTTAAGTTGGGGTATTTCAATGGGTTTTCTGAGTTGAGATGGCAAATTATGTATAAAGAAGTAACTATAATTTTAGTGTCATAAATATTTCAAGAAGATTTTGCACAAACAACTAAAACTCATATATTTTACTATTATTTTTAGGAAGAGGAAGATCTTACCCTTAATAATATCATAACCTGGTTAAAAGACCAGGAGCACAAACAGGCAGAACGTGTAAGTTGCGGGACGAAAACTATTCAGAAAGAAGCTCTTGTTTCAATAATTTCAGCATTAGAAAAATTAAAAGTATAAAATTACATTTTTAATATTAAAATTTGATGTCATGTATAATATTTATAGTCCTTACCTGTTCGAAACGTCAAGCTTCAGGTAAAGCCACATTTAGTTTTAAGACCTGGTCAGAAGGTCCCAGAAATTAGCAAATTAAAAAAACCTTTGAGATTATTTGATCGTGTAGTACTAATTAAAGACACCTATCAGGTAATATTTTTAAAGGATTTAAGAGTAAACAATAACGATATTTCTTGTAGGTTCCTTTTGGATGCAGGGGTACAATTGTTACTATACATCCCGTAACAGATCTTAATCCCGTTCGGATAGAGTGTATAAACACAGTGGAAATGTTTTATGAAATCCTCTTAGATAAGGAATTACCAGAAGGGAACCAGTTACATGGTTTAGGTGCTGGAAGAATATTCAAAGTTTCGGAACATGTCGTCATTCCCACCTATGATACAGGTTTTATTTTTCATTTTCTTTAATTTAATGTTTATTAAAACATCCTCTTTTTAGAATCAAGAATAAATCGAAATGCTAATAATAAAATTATTGAATTCAGTCAATTTAAAAGTAATTATATAATACCACAACAAAACATTTCTACTAAATATTGATTTTATTTTTAGGTGATAGTAATGAAATTGCTCCAAATATGGAAAGCGTGCAGAAAGGCTTCAGGCAAGTTGGAAAAGTAACAAATTTTACTAAAGACGTTAAGGAAAATATGATGGCTGGGAGTATTAAAAATTGTAAAATTTTATTTTCCGAATCCACTAAAAGCGATACTAAAGGATATTTAAACGAAGCGAGTACGATTGTATTAGACAAAAAAAGCTGCAATATCAATTACTATCGCAAATTTTGTACGTATAATTAATTCAAAATATTTAGATGAACTTATTTGTAATATTGTTATATTTCCAGCCGAAAATGAACCAACTGTAATTGAAAAACAACTACGTAGAGGAAATTACTTTATTCAGCCACCGCCACTTGGTGATCAGTTTGTAAAACGACCAAACGATTTTTCTGCTAGAAATGATTACTGGAAAGACTCTGTAAATAATCAAGAAAATTTCAGTAAACAGAGGGCGAAAGTTATATTCAAAGGAGAAGACAACATATGCGTTAGTTTCTATTATATTTATCGCATTGTTTAATTGTTTTGATTTTTTATTACCTTCGCTAATAGCTTGTTTATATTTTTAAATTTTATGACTAGTAGAAAATTAAATCTATCGACAAACTACCTTCAGGAAAAACATTAAAATGAAGATGTGATTTTATTTGAGTTGAAGTATTGATTTACAAGCGTAACAAACAAACAAATGAACAAAGGATGGCAAAAAGTTATTCTTAAACAAATATTGTGTTTGTGGATTTTACATGATTGCTTTGAAATAAGCTACAGTCACAAAATATATCATCTGAATAAAATCTGACATCCGATCTGTTTCCCTAACACATTACAATTTCATTTAGAATATTTCATAGATTTCTTCGTGGGCTCCTCCACTTTTTTATTGGCCTAGCTTTACTATCAACAAGTAAAATACACATAAAACTGAATATTTCATTAATCAACAAGAATTTTTTGGTAAAAAAAGAAAAAGTCCTGGAAACCGATCTGATTATATTTAAAAAGGATCACATACTAGTCTAGCAGTATAAGCAGTGCAATAATTGCAATTGTGCGAGTGAAGTATTAAAACTTTATTTTTAGTTGTTTTCTCTGTACATAAATCTTAAAGAAAATGTATTAATTCATTTGCATCCTTTTTACTGGATTTACCCATTTTGATAATTCTTTTTACTTTCGAGCAACGATAAAGGAGATTTGTTTGGAAAATGCTGAAAATTTAATTTTTATTACCTCCGGTATTTAAAAATCGTGTCGTAAAATCTTTATTCTATTTTTAGTTGACAATTTATCATTTAGTTAAATATTCAATATTTTCATTAATTACTTTGGCAAAAATGTTTATTAAAAAGTAGTAATCGCCGTTAATCGTTGAGTGAAATGATTAGAAACACTCGTAAGCATTTCAATTTCTTAATAATTATCCTAGCTGAAGTACAAAAATAAATATAAAAAAATAAATATAATAAATAATATTTGTATACTCAATGCAATAATTGCAATATACCCTTTGGGGAATGTGTTAATATTACATCTAGTTATTGCCGTTCCTTTGTAATTCGTCACTATTCTATAATTTAATTATAAACTATTTAAATTAATACTTTACATTGTCTTTATTTTTTTATTATATTATTGATTTATCAATTTCAGAATAAAATAAACACTGATAAAACAGAAGCTCTTAAGGAACTATTGGGTTTGTCTTGTAAATCGCAAATAAATAAGGTAAGTTATAATTAAATGCTTATCATTCATTTTCTGTATTTATGTTTCTCAAAATATACCAATGCAGTGTTTTGCGCTGCTTAATTTTACTTTTGACATATGAAAGCTATTCTAAACATTTTGCTAATATTTCATATTATTCTACAAACATTACAACGTCAGAGTATTTAAATTGGTGTGAGTAAATTTAGTAATTTTCAAGTTTAACAAACATCATTCTTTAATTATTACTACATGTTTAAATAAAATGATATACAAAAGGGAAAAAATCCCTCAGTTAGTGTTTGCAGCATGATTTTGTGCAACTTTTTAATAAAGAAATGAAAACAATTAGAAATAAATTAACGAATTTTTTACACACATTTATTTATAGGTATTTTTTATTATAGGTAAAAATAGTTCCGATTTTCTGTCTATTTATAACTCGAGATCCATTGTATAGACTTTGATACCGTTTTGATTGTTGACAGGGGATTTCCAAGGAATATTTACTAAAAAGAATTGAACATTATGACCTTTATGACCATTAATTTATATTCAACCCGTTTTGGCTTAGCATCTATGAGACATGGAGTAGATGAAAGCGAAAATTAGAAATAAAATTCAAATTAAATAAATTCAAAAGCATCAAGTAAACTCTGGCTTCAGATAGTGTAGCATTACTTTCAATTTGTATATTATGAGATATAAAAGGAATATGGAGACATCAAAAAGCTTGAAAAAATAGTATTACTATCACGAAATGTTACTTCGTCATAAATTCTAAGGATTTTAAGCTTTAAAATGTATCATTAGGCAGGCATTTCTGAATTATTGTGTTATCATTAGAGAATAACCCATGTTTTGAACTCGGATGGCTTCGCAGAGGCGCGAGACTCACTTTGTGATTTTTAGACACTTTAACGCAGCAAAAATTTATAACTAGATCAGCTAATTAAGATTCAGTTCCTTTTTCTGTCCATAAAAATCAAAACATCCGCGATTTATTTAAGTTTTACTTATAGATTTTCTTTTTATATACTGCATATTGACGGGTATAAAAACAAAAGACATCTTTGGTTTGAGTTTTTAATAAAATAATAGGAATTAAAAAATTTAAGTATCAAAACAATTAATCAGGTGATTTTGTTGGTATTGTGGAGTAAAGATTAGGGTATTTTATTAAAATTAAGATTTGCTTATTAGTTTTTACTTTCTATGGGCGACAGGAGAAAGAAAATTATCAGATTTGATGATGTTCCGATGTGTTAATTAATTGATTTAGATAAAATTTTATATTATATTAGCGACTGTTCGCGACCTCGTCCGCGTAAAATTGGAAGCATTTACAATTTATTTTTGCCGAAAATAATATACTAGCATACCTACTGTTTATTTTTATAGTTCCGCTTATGCCAGTGGCTTCGCTTGTTTGTATTTCGGTTTTGCTACGTAATGGGAATTCTTGAATTAACGCAATTACCTTTTTACAATTCCCAACATCACGACATTGCCTGCTGAAGAAACACCCAGTTTTCAGGTCCATGCCTGCTTTGGTCACCAAACTAGTTAACAAGACTTCTCGCATTTAGAGAGGTCAAACTGTATTCCATTTTTTAGTTATCCGATTTTGATAAAAAAAAGTGCAGGCAGTAAAACATCCTAAAAGTGGTGGATTTCGTCACCGCATCAAAAAACGAATGTACAGACAGACATTACAATTTTACTATGTTAGTTAGATACGTTTAGTTGAAAAGTTAGGGTATACTAAGACGGATAAAAGGTTCTCTCGAACGATTTTCATTAAACTTCGTAGTAGTAATTTATATGTTTAGTAATGTGCTATAATTCGGACAATAAACTGGATTAACCCTCTTAGTACCTTAGAGGCGATATATCGGCTTTGCCATTTGTGCCATAAATACCTTAAGCCCATATATCGGTTTTTCAATTTTCAATAAAATCATAGCCTTAAAACAGGTATTAATCTTAATAAAATGAATTTTCGTATTAAGACATATTTGTACTAAACAAAAATATGCATGTTTAACCCTTTCGACTATAGTCGCTCTGCATATAATGCTACTGATATTGACAATTTTTTTCACAATTGAAATTATTCATTCTCTTCTCCTTATTTTACAAGAAAAATGCGTTAATTTTAAAAAATGTATATTTTCCAAGATATTTTTGAGCGATACATAAAAAAATTTAAACGTACTATACCTCCCATAAAAAACGAAATTTGAGCATTCAGTTTTCTTAGAAATGATTCAAGGAATATTTTTAATATGTTGCACATTTTTACTGCTTTATAAAAGTAACAGCATACCACACTTTGAAAGAAAAGAAACAAATATTGTGCCTTTCTGTATGGGCTCTAGTTAGAACTTAAACAATTGACCAAATTCCATTCAATTTGATATTTGAGAATTTAATTTGACGACTGCTTATTGCATTTCTATCTTCTCTGTTGTCTCTAGCCTCTTATTGTAGTGACTAGACAAAACCTCAGCAAAATCTCAAATACGAGACGTTCAACATTTTTATTATCTTCATTATGATCCTACATTGATTACAAGTTACTTTATATAATTAGCATTTTTATGAATATATCTCCTTATTTTCCTTATTATTATTTAGCGTCATTATCAGTATTTCTCCTACACCACAAATATTGGTTTTAGGTTCACTTATTGGAATGATTTTTAATTTGCCTATAGAGAATTTAACTCAAAATCAAAGGATTTAATAATGTTCATAAGAATGTAGAAAATACTTGTGCGTTTTACTTATTAAAACTTAATGAGAAAAAACAACTCATTTGATTATACATATTTCGAAGATTTCATATGTTCTCATTGCGTAGTAAGGCCTTTTATAAATGTAAGGTATGAATCGATTTTAATAAATATTCTTTTGTTTTCAGGCTCAAACTACGAAAAGTGTCCTGCCTCAACCCCCACAAAATTGGCGAACTGAATCATTTAGAGCATCAATTAAGGCGCCACATGTAAGATTGAGCTTTTCTATTTTTTTTTTAAATAGAACTAAACTAACTAATGAACTTAACAATCGTACTGAAGAAAAATATGTACATTTAGTTCTTTTATTACATTACTAAGATAGTCACACATATTTTGAAAAAATTGAGTTATTTATAGTTCTTTATAAAGTCGAACACGGTTAAGTAGTAACTTAAAAAGGTACACTATCGAATTTTTCACTTATACATGCTCAAAAGATATTTATCGCACTTATGGAGATGACTAAATGTTAAACAAACTACAATAGTTATTTATAAAAAAAAATATTCGTTTGTGCATATTTGAAACAGTTTAAATAAAGTCAAGATTGAATCGAATGAAAACTAAAAATAACCACTTGCTCAATGATTTAAGTTCTGATGGCGCGTGCCGCAGTAATCAGAAGCAAGCTCGGTTACACATTAACTCATTTCACGGTTCGGCTAAGCATTCGAAGTTATGCCAATCGCACACGTCTTATGACACGTAATTACATTTATAAGATACAATATCAATATTATATTTCCTGGAAACCTGATAAAGGTTGGATAATCTCGGTTTCCTGCAAATTCAGTTCCCATTAGCGTCAAATTACCAAATACATATCAATGCAATTTTTCTAATGAGTGCACCAATGCCCACATTCTCATTGCCCAAGTTTTCGTTAAAAAGTGCATTTAACCTCTATAAAGATGTTATAGAAAAGGACAAGTCAATATAAAGTCAATTCCAAAGGTTTTAGAAAATTTATTCATAAAAATAAAATATTTTCGGTTATGATAACACAACCCTATTTTTAGGGTTCACTTCAGAATGTACTTTGGATGTGAAAACAATTCAATGTATCTTCTAAACAAAAAGTTACTGTTCTGATTTTTAACAGACTAGTGTGCTAATGAAATTTGAAAGATGTAAATGCTCCCAGTTCCTCCCAGAGAGCTCCCAGTATTTCGAACGAATTCCTCTTTCTGTAGAGCAATATTTCTAGTATTAGTCACTAATAGGTTTTTGTAAAGCGTGGGGAAATTGCTAAAAAAAGAGGTTACTCGAGTTGGTACGATTTTTCTAGATTAAAATATTTTCTGTTTCGATTTGTTTAAATTACAATAAGTTACACTGTGAGTCTCACAAAGGTACTTCTTGTCACAGTGAGTAGAAGTCGGTGGTTAAGTTTATAACCAACCTATAATTAAAAATTTATTGAAGAATATTGCAATTAAAGGGTTTTAGAAAATGCTTTTTCAAAATATAATATGCATGAAAAAGGTTTGAGCCAGACTTAAAAATATGGAGTGGCTGTTGCTAGAGAATATTTCGCTATCTCGTTAAACTTGTCGTCCGACATTATCAAATTCTTGATTACCTGTTTCTTTGTGGTATGAGTGTGGTTATGACAAACTTCGTAAATTCTTTCATTATTCAAGATGGCTATAAACACCCCTAGTATGCATTTAGTCTCTAGCCAGGCTTCATAATGAAAAGGTTTAATCTAAAGCTATATAAACATTTAAATTTTAGCAGAATTGTGGCTCATTACATATTGATAAAAATGCAATCTTATAAACTTAAAAGTATTACATTCGAGAAGCTGGCATAAAAAATATATTTAAATAAAGACAATGCGACCAAAAGGAATAAAGCCGCGAGTAAAACGGAATAGTATGTAAAACTGGGCGAAAACAATTATTTTATAATTGTTTACTCCAATATACTCTGAACCTAATTTTTAGAAGTATTCTTTTAAATCAATTTTTTATCATTGATATCTATTTTTTCCGTTTTATATAGGACTGTCGTAGTCTACCAACTCCAAATTCTCAATATAGGTATTCAACAAAAACAATGAGTTCAAGTGCTGTTAACGAGTCAGTTCCAGAAATGATGCCATCGGGAAAGCTGAACGATGTTAGTTTTGGTATTTAATTTAGCAAAATATTCTATAATCGTGTTTTTTTTCAGGGCATTTCAAAAGAAAGCGAAAGGAATAGAAATAAGGTAAGAAATGCAGCCATGATGTATTCGATAGAAATATTTTAGCACCTGTAAAGAAAGTTACGGTAGTGACTAAGTTAAAATTAATATATGAAGTAGCTGCTGTAGTACGATCAATATGATTATATGTTTAACCATTATAATTCCTTATTCTATTCGAGAACCCTGCAAATGCAACACTTAATTTATGCTTTTCAGGCGCATCAGCTATGTGCTATGGTCATCTAATTAGCTAGTTAATATATTAACTTAAATATACTAATTTTTTATCTTTTTCACAAAATCTAAACATACAATAATAACTTAGATTTTATTCTTTTATTTTATTTTATTTTTTTTTGCGTTTATATTCATAGGAGCAAATGCAAAAGTCTGAGGTGCAAAGAATTAATAATGTTTTATCAGTGCGATCAAGTGAAGATAACTTTTTCCAAGAATTAATTTACGGAAGTTTTACAGCATAACAAAGTATTTTTAAGAGGCAAATCAGTACTGTCTCAAGCTGAACCTAAATTCTTTTTTAAATATTTCAATATTGTTATAGAAAATAGCAAAAACCCTACTTGGAAAATCCATGGGATGTTTTCATAAGTTTTAGAACATATTCGAATGTTGCAATCGAAAGGCGTATAAAGGCAGTAAATAGAGAGAAAGGGGAAGTTTAAGTTCTATAGAAGGGCAAGTTCTATAGATCGTAGCTAACATTCAATAAAGAAATTTTCTAGTTGTTATAAGTTGGAGAAAGGCGGTGAATAGACAAAAAGTGCGGACATGTTTTTAATAATATTGCAGAATACACCTGATTACATAATAAACTGCTATGTTTTTTATTGTTTTATTATATAATATTTTGTTTATTATCGCGTCCAAACACTTTTTTGTAAGGGTCTATTTTTACTTTAAATATTTAAAAAAAGAAATATTTGTATTTAATTTTCTCATTACATAAATCTCTTCTATGCCTCTTCATAATCTTATTTCAGTTTATTAATTATGATAGTATCAAGAACGACTGACGAAAATAAGTATACTTATTTTATATAATACATTTTGTGTGCAAGAAATTATTTCGTATAAAAACAATTGAACGAAATTTTTATAAAATGTAAAAACTATTGCTTAGAATCGTCTGGAAAATTAAATTATGGGAGTTGAAATATACGAATTTAAATTTGTCTTTTGGTGTAGTACTGATTCAATCGAAATGAAAAAACAAACTTACTCCTTTGATATGTATTTTTGATCAAAGTTGAATATATTTCTATTTTATTATTGTATAATTCTCCTTTATGTTTTAAAATTCGCGTGGTAGAATAAAAAGTTTTTTTTCAAAGTCGGCCCGCAAAATACATAATTAGAAAAATACTTGGTCTAGATTCGTGTGATATCCCGAAAACTTACATATCACTCTTTATTATCCTTATTTTTGTTTTTGTTAACTACTTTCCATTTTTATTCTTTTCAGAAAAAATCATTTCAGCGAAAAACTCCAAAAATTGCAGCTAGATTTGATAATATTTGCTAAATTTCAACATTCGACAAATGCTATGACGGAGACACGCTATAATGGATCTTGATTTTAACATTTCGCTGTTGATTTAAACTATATATAACTTTTAAAAATTTGAATTACGAATATATTTTGAAAAGACATTGAAACAATGTTTTCTTTTATATGATTATCTTTTATAACCTCATACAAATGTATTTACAATTTTGTTAAATGGCAGTATATGAAAACTTTCGAGAAAGTTGATATATGAGTAATTTAAAAACTATTTTGGGAAAAAAATGAGAAAGGCCATTGAGCAGATTTCCCAATAGGTAAATGTAACAGGAAAACAAAACAATAAAATATCATAACGTTTGAAAAAAACACTATAAATTAGAAAAATACTGTGGTTTTGTGATTGGCTTTGAACGAATTATAAAACAGACTAAAATATTTTTATAAAATTTCATAATATTTTAACAACTTTAGTTTTTCAAGCACATTTAATTCGAAATTTCTAAGTTACAACAAAAATACTACTCAAATTGCCTATCTCTATGTCTTTAATTTTCTTGTTAACTTGGGAAGTAGATGTATATTATTTAATTAACATGCACGAATATTACTCAAACCAAAGTACCGTGAGTAAATTATAAGATTATCCCAAAATAGTTAACAATAGATCCTTCCAAGTTGACGACCAAAAGACTGAAAGACTCCATCGATAATTTGTTCAAAATACTTAAAAAATTATTTTTTATTTATTAAAAATATGTTTTGTAGATTAATCATCCCCATTCATGCTAAAAATTAAAAAAGAAATAAATTCACGTAAAATATAAATTTTAACCCTTATCTCCCTTCGCGGGGTCAAAATAGAATGCAAGTAACATACAAGTAGACTATAATTGTGATGACTATTACTCTTAAGACTGATTTTGAATTAAAAATCTTTAAGAATTATAAAAATACACGTCAATAGTGAGAAACGTGTCTTTATTTATATAAAGCACTAAAATATACCTACTCCTTTAATTGCTGTAAGGAATAACACTTATAATACTGGAGTCATGTTTGACGGCACGACGTGAATAACGTTGTTGAAATGACGAAGTGAGTTGAGGGATAATCATAATCACCTACGACATTTCTGTTTTCCTGTATAGAAATTGAATTGTAACAAAAATGAGCAACGAACTCTTTCTTGACTCATAAATGTTATTCACATAGTTATCTTTTTACTAAAAAGGAAATTTAAAAAAATAAGTAAAATACACTAAGAAGGATAAAACAAGTTTTTTTTTAGTTTTAGTTTTCACAGAATGTTCTGTTCAAATACTTGTCTTTTGACTAAAACGTACGCGGTTTCATATGGCTAAAGATAAAAATGCGGGCCACACTTAACCCCTTCGTCTACAATATCTAGAAAGCCGTGGTACGTCGACCAGACCAAACTTAAACCAGTTGTATCTTACACATGCCATGACACGCGCCATCAGAATTTGAATCTTAGGGTAAGCGGTTAATGTTTCCGGTAATCTGTACCTACAGTAGCTCGCTATCTTATAAACACTCGCAATTTCGATAAACCTGAATGTTTGATATAATTTTTGACGTATTAATGCTGCCTAGTACTGTAGAGTACTGAACTTTACACATTGCCTTATTTCAAACGTTTTACGAACGGGTAAAAAAGTTGTCTTAATGGCCCAAAAAAAAGAAATGATTTTGGCATTTTATAATGGTGGGAAACACTCTGCGGGAAATCGGGTGATTCGAAGGCATTAGCCACAGCACAGTCGTAACAATAACTAAAAACTCTCGAAGTGGCGAAGTTGTAATTGCACGTAGGGAACGTTTGACGACATATGTGCGTAAACACCGCATGATGCGAAAAATTATTGGGATTGTTGCGGCTACCCGTACTTCGCCACTTAGGGACACTATGAGAATCCTGCGCAACAATGGAATAGGCTAAAAAGCCATGCCTTACGCCGCAAAGGATAAAGCCCGATTGTAGATTCGCAAAAAGTTATCGGCATCTAACAGTTGATAATTAGAAAAGCGTTCATATAAGCGTTCATTATGTCTCAATCAAAATAATTTGTTTTAAATTTCATGTTTTCGCAAATGGTCTTCCGTAACGATTCCTTCTCCCAGACGCTCACTACGATAATGAACTTCGTGCGAGCGTGGTTAGGGAGTACTATTCCTCATGCATCCAGCAACAGGTCAAACACCTCCCCCTCAGTAATGGTGTGGGGTTGTATTGAAAGTAAAGATTCTGGCCCCCCTACGTAGTAGAAGATACCATGCCATAAGACACAATATGTACAATGCTACGTGATATCCTGTTATTGCCAGCGGATATAGCGAGGATGAGTAGATCTTCCAAAAAGACAATAAATCAATCTCTCTAAATCCGTTTAAGACAAATGTTATGTTTTCAGGGAGTTTAAGAAAATGTTTTTTTTTTTTTTACTTTCTAGCACCAGATGAAGAAGAAATTACTATAACATGTACTTTAACAGAACTGTGCGACTAAAAAAAAATAAATTATGAGAAGAAAAGTTCATTTTAAAAACAAACTTCTCTAAATAAGGATCTTAAGTATTCAAGTATCTCAAAGACATATGACATGCTCCTATATTAAAATTTAAAACGTGACGCAAGTAGTAAACGATTGTCATAGTTTCTACTGGAAATGGTTTCGTTTCCCGTGATGCTTATCACTTTCGATTCGTTTTAATTTCAAATAATGCATCAAATATTAATTATCTTTTAAAAGAGAATGCTCAATGTACATTATCATTATGCTTTTATTACATACATACTTATGTTACAAAGATGTGCATGTCTTTTTATGTTTTAAAATATCTATACTACTAAGCCGAAGTTCTTTCTCACATGAAGGACATTTGTATATCTTCAAGTTATCTGAATATTTGATTTCCTTATTTGTATATTCCTCGTCGTCGATTTCTTTATTTCCTTGTCCACCCCTTGCACAATCTAAAAAAAAAAAAATGATATTGCTTTAAAATCACCACTTTGCTTGCAAGTACCATTAGAATGTTTAATTCGTGTAATTCCTGTCAAATTAATAATCTTTCTGCAATTTTTACACTCCCATTCACACTGTTGTGCTTCTTTTTCCAAATGAATAGTCCACGGTTCATCCTTCAAACTAAAAGGTAAATATAACTAATAAAGTTGCCGTACTAAATATGAACATAGTTACCATGCATATACAACATTATTAGTTACACAAAATCCACCTTTTGAGTTTTCTTTAATTTCGAAATCATTATCAAATGGGTTAGGTGTTAGACCTTCAGGATTTATGCTCTCATATGTATATAAATTCTATTAAAATATATCTTTAAAAAGATAATGACAAATATTTCAATTACCTTCAAATCTGCTGGAAGTAGACGCTTAATCGTATATGGAATATTCAAATTCATAAAACTTATTAAGTTATCTAAAAGTTCATCTTCAGACAACTCTTTTTTATTAATATCTTTCTTTGATGAATCATCTTCTCCATCATCTAAAATAGTTTTTTTTTTTTGTTATTTTAATTTCAATTTTTAACACTATTACCTTTCAATTTAGTGAACATTAATTTTAACCACATTTTACGTAAAGAAATTGCTCTCAGAAGAATTTCTTGGCCTGATCCTGGTGTAGGGAATTCTAAACAAAGCCAAGAATCACACACAATTCGCGAAATTAATGAATCAGTTTCAATGACAAATGAAAAAAGCAATAACGTTGGAGCTGCTGGCATTCTAATTGAATTTAGTATATAAGGTTTTGATGTTTCAAGAAGGTTTCTGAAATACGTAATAGTTAACGTAAAAAAAATTAAAAGTAGATGGAATTAAAAATTAACTGATTAGTAAATAAATAATTTAATTCTCTATTAAAGTGAAATACATAGGACTATACCCTTCTGCTAACTTTCTTACCTTTATTTATTTGTACTGTGCCAACACACAGAAGGATTTCGTGCGCGTTTAGGATGAATAATGCATAAAAGCACAAATTCTTTGTTCATCGGAGAATTAATGGTTGTATAATAACTTATAAGATTTCTATATTATCTTTCGCATAACATCCCATACTCTGAAAATCAATGCACAAATAGGCTCGAAAACTTTGAATCAAAAATATCAATAGACATCAAGTATTTCGAATAATTCATATTTATTGTGTAGAGTGCAGACTAAGTAGGGTTAAATCATATTTTTCACAAAGAAAAATCAATTACTTTATTTCCATTATACCACATAAACGTTTCATTATTTCATTCTCAAGCTGTAAGAAAAACAAAGCATCTAAAAGTCCTTCGTCACAGTAACCATAAGCAACATTCGAAGTCGAAGACGAAAGATAAATATTATATTTTAAGCTAGAAGTGGAAAGTACTTCCCACTATGGAAGACAAAACGCTGTTAAATATTGAATGCATGAAAAATTGGACATCAATGTTTCCGGCATTGAGTATTTAATGTTCGGATTCTATTTTAAACTAAAGTTATTTTCAATATATTTTGCAAACCTTTTTTTTATATATATATTATTTTTTTCTTGTTTAAAGAGTGTACACAATTCCAGCTTGGTCTACGATAGACGTCGGCGGGTGTTACGCTTACCAGTATTTATATATATAAGGTTTTTTTATTAAATTTCATTGTACTGGAGTATGGCGCAGGCTTTATTTAGCAAATAGCAGCGCAAATTCGAATTTCCCGATCTGTTCTCAAAAGCAAAATGGCAAAAAAGCAAATTACTAACTTGAGAAATAGTTGAACATGTAACATGTAAGAAAATAGTGATTTAGTTTAACATTATCTCTATTGTCGTTTTCAAAACTTAATTCTGAATGCAAGAATTGAAAGGGAGTTGAGTTCTTCAAAGTATTTATATAATTTATTTACAGGGATCAACAAGAACAATAAATAAATAAATTCAAAGATTTACTAGGAACTCTTAAAACAACATGAGATTATTTTTCAGAATGCTTGAATGGACATAATGAGCCCAGAACCCATAGGCCATAATGAGCGTATTTCTTTGAGCACTTATAAGCGACCATTTCAAAGCGTTATTTTCAAACGATGATGCTTACAAAATAGTTTCAAATTTCGAAAATATCTTGCGCTGATAGTCGATTATTACGCTTAGATTGAACTTAAATTAAGCCGACATTACGTAAACAGACTTAAGTCTTTCAAAAATTTTATCATCACATTTAAGCACAAAGTTCTCATTTGTTGAAAAGATTATGTAGAAATAAACCGTCGTTCGACTTTCAAATATACTAGTTTTTAAAATAATAGTGTAACTAAATGTAGTGACACAATTGCTACAAATTTCTGCTTTAAAAGTCAAGCTACGTAATATAAATAAGACTAAAACTTTTGAATTCTACTTACTGATAACATAAAATTTGATGGGCAGAGCTGAGTGGCAATTTTGAGCTATAAAAGTAGGGTTTATCCACAATATCACCTTCTTTTAATCGCAGTATATCTAAGTTCCTTATCATATCAGAATTCGGATGGAGAGACACAAATTGTTTCGATGACGTATGAAAAAATTGTTTGTGTTCGGCCTTCAAAAGGTTCATTACTTTTAAATAAATATATTTATTTGATTTTTATTACCTGACAAAAGTTGAGCTCGTCTGCAATAGCAATTTGTGGATAATAACCACTGGCAATTATAAGTTTCATCATAAGGACATTTTTGTATTTCACGGTTTTAGCTGCTTTTACAAGGGCCTTAAAAATTGTAAAATGAAATATAGTTTAATAAAAATATCGATTTTTACTTGAAGTTGATGGAAATTATTTCTTAAACGGAAATCAATGTCGTGAAGATTAGTAAAATTTAAATTATCGACTGTTTCTTCTGCATCATCAATTTTGAGTATCTTTCTTTTACTTGATGTTTCCGCTAGTTGTTTTCTTTTCATAGCTTTTAATTTTTTAACTTCACCATATCTTATCGCTCTTTCTGTAGAGGATACATTCTCTTGAGATTTTTTTCGAATTACGTTGCAACTTTCTAGAACATTTTCAAATTGATTACGGAGTTTTGTCATTTCATAAAATCTGAAAACACTTCATTATTTTATATAATTCCCATTATATTTATCTTTACCTCTGTTCTTCGATCCCTACATCATGACACCATTTATGTGAATTTTCTTTTTGATTTTGTTTTAATTGCAACCATTCACTGTAGAGGTTAATTATAGTAAAAAGATCGCCTTGGTCTGATATATATGAAGAACGGGTTCTCTGCAATTGATTGGTTCATATTAATAATAATTCATAGTGTTACTACTTTATTTTGAATTCAATATTTTTAAAATAAATCAAGTCAAAACGTGGAAAAAAGGAATCATGCAGAACAAGTAACCATTTGTATTTATGGAAATGATGGCTTAACCCATTATTAACAAAACCTTTTATGAATTGGAATTTAATTTTCGCAACAAACAATTTTAAGTAAATAGCTATAAATTCGATAGACAGCATTGTCTTCTATAAAACATTCCTTTTATAATGGTCACAAACTTCGTACCTATTTATTAAGAACAGTTTGATTTAAAAAAAAAAATTAATTTAATTTTGAAAAGTTTCATAAATGTATAAAGCGTTATAAATTGATCCTCTTCTAGTAAAACGTGGTTTTTTGGTTCCATTTTTGCATGTGAAGTAGTAGTATGCTAAATTAGAAGCATAGGCATCATAATGTCACAGATTAAAAGCCCAAAGGACGGTATTACTGATGATACTACGTGAAAACAACAAATTCAAAAACCCTAGGGAGGATCTATACGTAGAGAATGGTATTTACAAAATAGTTGCAAATGGACTTTATGGCATTTAAGATAAGATTTGTGATAGCAAATGTGATAATCCTTGGTGGTAATTTTCCGATTACAATTTGATTCACTTTTAGTTTGTTATATATATGGCTACAACTGCAAAAGCTATTTTCTATAAAATTTCATTATAAGAAGCAAAAGGGGTAGTGAATTTTATAAAAAATATGAGTTGCCGAAATTTGCAGTTTGGATGCTAATCTTAGACAAATAAATTGAAGGCAAGGAACTTGTAATTACTAATTTCTGTTATGGAATATGAGATAGAATTGCTTAAATTATGCCTATATATAATACCTATAAGGTATGATGTTAATATATATAAATAAATCTGCGATCTCTAGTGAATATAAGCTTCGGTAAACAATCTTGGCAATCTTAATGGCTAATTTCCTGAAATATACTCTAAATTATTTTTCTCGAAAAGGGGACGACAATGTATTGAATTCATGAATGATGAGATGATTTTCTTCTTTCGTGGTAATATTTCTTATAATTTACACATAATTACATACCTGTATAATAGATGGACGGATGAAATAGTGAAAGGTATTAAGCATATAATTTAGGATTTGAACATTAGTAGAATAAGATTGTTCATCGAAATAAAAATTTTCAATAGCATTATATATGCCATCATTTATTCCTATAATTGAAGGATATACATATTTTGTGAAAAACCCCTGTTTGCAAAATATTTGAACATTGTATTGTATTTCTTACTATCCATTCTTTTAAGTTTTATTACTGTTGAAAGAAATTTTATAAATCTTTGTCTTTCAAAAACTATAGCGTCTATAAATTCAGTAAAGCATTTACTCACGATAAAATTGTATGTGGTAATAACGTTATTGACTAGTAACTCTTTTAAATTTTGGAAATTAAATTTTTACTAGTATTCAAACTGCAGACTTCAATAATCTACGTTTTTTCATTAATTTACACAACTTTGGTGAAATATAACACATTCTAAAATTGCATTCTTTTAGTTGGGCCCTTCTCTTTCTTATAAGAAAGTCTACAAAATGTAGTCTTTGTTCTTTTAGCTCAATTATTACACAACCTAAATACGACTACTAAAATGCAATGCCAAAAAGTTCATTCGCGATGGTAAATACAGCCTGTAATTTATAAGTGTATCTTATAACGTTATGTATCTGTTTCGACAGATCAAATACTACAATAAAATCAAGTGCTTAATAAAAATGTCTAAATTAAAGACGTGAAAAAAGCTTACCTCACATTTAGGATCATTGAATGCTCGATTAGTATATGGCGACTGTATACTTAGCATGGCAGTAAAAAGTAAAGCACGATTTAATTCCTGGAAGACACAACTCATCAACAGCATTTTTCCAATTGATATTTCGACCGGAATTTCTGCAAGGGCTTTTCCTAAAGATGTAATTTTTTCATCTGCGGTTAGAGCATCCTATTAAAACACTCTATCATATAAAAAGTTACAATTGTATAATTATTTTATTACGTATTGCTTTAATGTCAAAATAGCACGTTCTATATTCGTAGAAACTGGATGCTCAATAAAGGGGAACTTTCTTACATTTGGAAGTCCCATTGAAACCATTTGCAGTAATATTGACTCAAGCTGAACGCGATGAATTTCTGGTGTAGGAAAAGCTTCGAATTCGTCAAAATCTTTTAACGTATATAACCTGTAGCATATCTTAAATAACGTATATAGATACATAATTAATTTAATAAATTTTATTATTACCCCAGGTCCTGTTCTGCCGGCTCTTCCTTTCCTTTGTTCAGCAGATGACTTAGATACCCAAAATTCTTTTAGTCTTTGAATTTTACAAACGGGATCAAAACTCATTTCCTTCACCTTTAAAACATGAGTAATGAATTTGTTGTTTGTAAAAATAATAAGTACATTTTATTATTTTTACTTTTCCTGAATCAACGACGAACCGTACACCATCTATTGTAAGCGAAGTTTCTGCAATATTAGTTGATATAATACATTTTCGAATTTTCGGAGGAGCGTAGTCAAAAACCTAAGTAAAGGAATTTAATTTATTGATTTATTAACATTTACTACTA
The DNA here is from genome assembly GCA_001932985.1 of Proctacanthus coquilletti. Taxonomy (NCBI): domain Eukaryota; kingdom Metazoa; phylum Arthropoda; class Insecta; order Diptera; family Asilidae; genus Proctacanthus; species Proctacanthus coquilletti. The sequence goes on from MNCL01000224.1 coordinate 87,178, forward strand.
TATTTATTTATATATACTTTATCCTGTTCGGCAAGAGACAACCCACTATGCAGAGGAAGGATAATCCAAGTGTTAGAAACCTCATTATATTGTCTACATGCTTCTACCAGTGTATTGATTTCATTTGACCCGCTCAAAAATATGAGTACATCTCCCCGGTCGTCCTCTGGAAGTGGTATTTATAACGATGCATATTAATAAAACTGTATATATGAAATAAATTTTCAACAAACATTTTACTTGTGCATATATTCACTCAAAGGCTTAGGCATTTAACTTATGTAAGGTTAAATAATCGTTCATATATTTAGTACCAATATCATATTTCATAATTTAACATTCATCTTTCCAAAGAAAATTGCCTATAAATGATTACATAACCATACTGTATTAATACTTACTATCATAGCTATTATCTATTAGCGATAAAATTTTTATATACGGTGTAGGATCAATAAGATGTGAAGTTTTCGATTTTGTCGGAACTTTAAAATCTAATCCAATTTGAGGCATGTATATGGTCTTTATGGGATGTAACCGTCCAGGAACTTCAACATATAAATAATCTTCTTCATTAAAGTAGCCTGTGAACAATTCAACATTTATGGTGGCTGACATCAGTATAACCTTTAAATCCCTTCTAGCTCTCACTAAACACTTCACAACTCCTAAAAGAATATCACCGTACAAATTCCTTTCATGGATTTCATCAAGCACAAGTACGTCATAGTTGAAAATATTGGATTCTGAAGCAAGCTATAAATGAAAACAAAAAAAAAACAAAATGAAGTGTATAATGTAGATTTTCGTCTTTTATAGGGAATTATTAAAGTGTACATAATATCGTCGTGCAAGTACATTTTGAATAAAATTTATTTCTCCACAAGTTTATTACAGTATAACTTAGCTTTAATAAAACTGAAAGGTGTGAATATTAAAAACCTTGATATTTCCTGTTAAATTCTAATAGAGCACATACATATAATCATATATCAGTTAGCAATAGTTTCATTGGTTACATTTTCAAACATTGATAAGCTTGTTGTAACGAACAACGTACAGTTGTAAATTCTGTTATCAGTTTGCAACTAAGAAAAACAAGTTTAACACTAAACGTACGAAAATAAAATCTGTAATTTCTTCTCTTCGTCAGATTACATTGCATTAAAAGATATTTAAAACTAGACTATTACTCGGAAAAAATAAAACGTATACTGAGTTAGTAAAAACAGACAGGACAACAATAGACCGGAAATTAGTACGTTGTAAACTGAAAAGCCGAAAGAAGCCAATTTTATGATGCACATGTTATGGCTTCTGATTTCACTCCAAAATTTTATAAATTTCTACAAGTTAGATAAATGTAGAGAACGGTAAGGATTCATTGGAACTAATGCAGCAAGTGACATACCAATGAGCTCTATGTGAACCAAACCAAAAACTGTTCAGGGTCTGTATTAGGATCAGTTATTACAACATAACTATAATATTATTGCTTTTATAAATGCTTTTCTTCTATCTAAAACTAAACGAGGATTGAAACGACTAAATCAATGAGAGGCCAAGATTAAATGAAAATGAAAATGTTGACGACTTTAAAATGGTAATAGTATCTTGTTTTGAAAATATAACTTACCTGTCTTAAAAGCAATCCTTCTGTAATAAAGCATATCTCGGTTCTGATAGTTTTATTCCTCTCAAATCTAATTTGATATCCCACTTTGCAACTATACTCTTCCAACATTTCATGAGCAACTCTCTTTGAAAGTGATAAGCAGGCCAATCTTCTCGGTTGTGTACAGGCTATAAATAATGTTTTAATAAATTGGGTACATATATTAAATGTAAATTGATTTAATATTATAACTAAAATTATCTATATAAATCTGTACAAGTAAAAAAGTTTGTACATAAAAGATATTTTCAAAAAAAATTGGTTTAAAGGACTATAAATGTTTGAAAATCTTCGTCTCTCTGTTCGTTTGAGCATTACGAACGAAATTAAAAGAGATTTTTAAACATGTTACCTGGCACAAGATATAACATGTGAAGCATGAAACATAAACAATGAAATATGACATATTTACATATGATAAAAATCATACATGAAAATTAAAGTGTTATACTTTAAACTTTTAATGTTTTACTTTCAAAATATTGAAGGTTTTTATTTAGTTATTTCGAGTCGTTTTAACTTAAACTTAAGTAAAATTTTCAAAATATCGATTATTTATTTTTTGCTTTTGCTTATGGATTAGACGTTCGAAGAACTTGCGAGATCCAACATTTTAATATTTCACAAATCACCTGTTACAACGATTTAAAGTAAGCTAGAGGAGGTAGCGACTATGCAGGTGTGTACGTACAGGTAGAAACAAAAAAGGTCAAAACACTGAAAAGGGCAACTCAAGAAGAATTTGAGGATATTATTGCTTCTGTGAAAAGGCCAATTTATGGGCCAGGCATAGATAATAATAAGAAAATCTCTGATTATAACACGCTTAAGCAATAATTTTGTTTTTTCGCGTTTTTCTCGTAACAACTTTTTTTTAATCCTGTGGAACTTATACCCCCAAAACGACAGGCTAGTATAAGGGAGAAAAGTAGGCGTGAAGCGACACTATTAAGCGAATAAAAAGTGAATCTCGCCTACGTTAGTGAAGATATAAAGATATATGCCAACAGGTGCCTTGCAAACACACTTCTAAAATACATTGGATTATATATCAATCTATATTGTAAGACGATTTTGGAAAATATAACACAAATATAAAACTAACGTTTTTTCCGACCTGCCCCCTTTTAAAAGTCACTGTTTAAGAACTCCACGTAATTTGAATTAATTGCTTCACTTTACGTCCCGTGATTTTCTCAATGTGCATCATGTAAGGTTTTTTGACTACCATCTCGAAGAATTTTATAGTCGTCATAAAAAGTTTCAGATATGTTTTTCTTAAAAAGAACAATTATTAATTCACAATAATATTAAAAGTTACAAATTTGTATCTCTAAGATAAATTCTAAAGATATAGCTTCTAAGATTTATAAAATCTCTAAGATATGTAAGAATAAAATTAGAAATGTAACCCGTACTGTTTGTCGTTTTGAAATATTTTCTTGCCTGTGAATTAACCATGCCGTACTTAATGCATATATACAAAATTTGTGATTATCTTGCTTATATACAGGGTGTTTTATAACTAAGTAGGAAACAGTATGCCAACCAATTCCATGAGGTGTCCTGATCAAACTTTTGTTCCTACACTAGACGCAGAATACCTGCTTCATTTAGTTACATCTTTGACCTTTATATTTCATTTTGGGGGGTTGCTATGTGCGAATTGGTCCCTTATAAATTAGTAACATGATAATATATACGTACCAATATTTTTGTATCCCATTTCATTTAAGTATTGCGGAATTTGTGTTGATTTCCCGCACCCTGTATCTCCGGCTAATATAACAATTTGATGTTCAGTAATTGCTCTATGAATTGTATCTTTATATTCATATACGGGAAGTGATGTACGAGTTTCTCTAAGCTTTTTCAATTTATTAAATTTCTCTTTTTGCTTAAAATCCAAATATATTGAAACCATTTCCAAGAATTGCTCGACTTTCAATTTTATGTCGGACAATTTTCTATGTTCGGGACAACGTTGTAATATCCGGCTGACGTCCATGTTAAAGCCAATATATAAATACTTCTTATTATGAAACCTCGAAGAATTGTTAAATACAAGTGGTAAAGGTAATAAAGGTTTCCCAGATGTCTTCAATAAATTCTCATATTTATCTACAAACGACCAAAAGTCCGATAAATTATCAACAAGGCAATCACTTTCATGATATCCTCTTATAAATGAATTGAAAACACTTTTGTGTTGAAGAAAAGAAAATCTATTCAAATTTATGTTTTTGTAGCAATTCTCCGGATTAGCCATATTAAATTATACTAATAGAAATATTCCCAGAATATGAGCGTAAACTGAAAACTTCTGTCTTCCGGCTGCATATGTCAAACAAAATACGTATGTAAACAAAATCTAGAATTAATATTTTAAGGAGAAGCAACAATCAAATTCAAGAAAAAACTCTCACCGTTGACCTGAAAACGAGGATCTCTAACTCAACATTGTTGAATTGTAAAACATGGAACTGGTTACAGGCACTTGAAGGCCTAAAAGTGTAAAAGTTAGAATTTCTTAAAGGCTCATATTTTTATATTAAATATAAAACTAATAATTTCGTACATTTTTGTTCTTCACAATTTTCTCAAAATGACACCAAGAATAATTCTTAACTTTCAGCTCGTAAATGGACTGCTATCACAATTGCTCCGGTTACAAGCGTTTTTATAAACGGAATTCTATGTGTACAATTTAACTTTTTCTTTAGTTTTAAAATACCAGTGCAAAATATTTGATAAAAAATTATTTTCCGCGAAAAATAAACAAATATGAACTTTAATAACTGCTCATAGTACCATAAACGGATTCAGCACTCTTGAAATTATTAAAGTAGAAAATCAAGCCACCTTTTACAGGTCTGTGGACCCGTTGAATAAGTCAATGGCCAGTCCACATTTATATCCCAGTGGGATATCTTTTGGGAACTGTCACCATCAACAGAACCGTCCAATTTCTGTTTGAATCCTGTAAAAGGGTAAATTTTGATTTTGAAACACGAACATGAGAATATGAGTGTGTCGGGTAGAATTCTGTGCAAGCGCGCAGAGCTGGATTTATTTTATACATTATTAGGAGGACAGTCATTCAGGTATTCCGACGATTTTGTATAATTCATGGCTGGGTGTTATATGCTCGCACTCTAATGGGAACTAGGATTTCAAGTTGTCCAAGGATTTAGATGTTAAGCCAGAAATACGATGCTTCTGGTCGTTCATACATCATGACCTAAAAAGGTTAAAAAAAAGGAGTTGAAAGGATTCTTTTTTGATTCGTTTAGAAGATGTAGTTGAATTCATTCACGATTGAAGACTTCTTAACAATTTGTCTGTTAATTCTTCGCTAGTCATTTTAATTTACAATTTATTTACAGAAAATCTGTTGCAAGTAATTTAAAAGTATCAGTATCAGTATATTTTACAAAAAGTGCTCTGACAAACTCACTACTATTTCGTTGATTTGCCGATGAGCCAATATTTTGTGGAAGGGAACTTGGTCTGAATTTTATGAATAGCAGTGTTTGTTCAATAAAATTACCCTTAGTGAAATCCAATAAACTCAAATATTCCCAAAACAAAGTGCCGCAGTGGTCCGAAATCGAAGATTTGCGTGTATAAAAAATTAATGAGGTAGGATAGCATAGAAAACTCATAGGAAAAAGCATAGCTCAAAAAATCATTCTCATTTTTAAAAAATTCGCTTTTTGAATCCTCTTAGCGGATGTTTAAAAGATTATTAACTTTTTTCAACTATTTCAACAAATTCCATGGAAACCCCTCTATGTAATGTAGAAAATATTTTAGCCTGCAGATCGTTGCTGCACTGGGAGTAAGAAGGATCTGAAAGTTGAAAGTTTAGATTTTTTTTCAGGATCATTAGTCTCATGAATTTATTAAAAATTCCTTTTTATGTGAAATCTACAATATTCTTATTTGAAATTAAATTCTAAAAAAGTCGCGCCAGTAGTACTAGACTTTGCATTCGATTCATTCCTGAGATTTTGAGATATACGATGTTAAAGTATAAATTCCGGGCGCTTAAAATAATTATCCAATGGGAATTTTTCTGAATTTATACATAGGTTTAAATTTACGTATATTTACAAATTGGATATTGATATTACGAGGCTTAAAATTGCCTCAAACTTACTTTTCGTTTAATAAAATATCACTTACAAGGGATTTCATCGGCCATAATCTTCGACCAATCGAAAAACAAACAACCAGACATATGTACAAACATAATAAAAAAATGTATTGATTAATATTTAATTTAAGTGCTATTTTGATTTAGAGACAGAGGACTGTTTGGATTTAGGGGCAACAGCTGGCTAATGACTTATGATAGTTCAAACATTGTTGGCGAAACCAAAAATGCACACCCCATATTTTTGTTTTCCTTTTATTAATATTATTAATAAATGAAAAACAATCCTAACTAGCATATAAATTACACTTGTACCTTTTCACTCAATTATATCGAAAACTAAAGGCCGTCGCTTAAAATTCTTTAAATTTTAAACTAAGGGAATACTGCTCCACAATCGCAAGAACAACCCATTCCATCAGTATCGAAGCGGCAGAAAACATAGAGAACGGGCTAGGAGATCCGCACAAAACGGAAGCCGAGAACAGTGATGAGCACAAAGAAAGGGTTTTTTTTTGTATTAAATTGTTATAAAAATCAAACTATTTGACAAATCATTATGAAAATCAATAGGCTTCTATTCTGATAATTAACCAATCGATAGGAAGAAGAATCACCAAAATTGGTCAACAATTGCGACCTGTAGCGTATCCTCATACGTACGTACAGATCAACGGTTGGATATGCGTGACATTTTCCAAAGGAAAATTTAGATTATAATTTTTTAGAGGAAGATCACCTCTTTCCAAAAATCTATATTAAAATTTTGTTACTTATTAAATTATCCGAGTTATAATATTTCTATCGTCAAAACTCGAGGCTGGCGCGCTAGTCGATAACACACCCACGGGATGTGCAATAGTATTTTGTCTATTTCAATATATCATGCGTTTAAATTGCCTTTTTATCAATCACTTTAATTTTATTAAAGTGGAATCATTAATATACTTCTTTTGTGATATTTTTTTGTAATGTGAAAACACCAAGTAATTATGTGTGTTATGGAGGAAATAATAAATCACCTAGGAATAATATTTTTTTCATGGGCTATTGGTTAGGAGGGTTAATAAGATTTCATTTGTGATAATAATTAATGAGTACCAAACCAGTTTTTTTAAACTATGCCTGCTTACTAACCTCGTTCGTTTTTTGGTTTCTCGGCTACAACATTCTATTCCTGTAGACGTGGGATTAGGAACGGCTTATTGCATAAAATACCATCAAAGATACTAAATTACATGAGCATATATCCGTTGAAACATCAAGTCCAATATTATTAATTTTTTTTTGTTATTGCTAGTCGTAAGAAATTTAACATTGAGAAGTATATAAAAATTTCAGATGGAAAACTATACGAGAAAATGAAGAAGAAAAATTCATTGGAGTTGCTCAAGGACTACTCTGGGAACTATGGCAGTCTGAGGAATATCTTCATTTTAATGCTTTTTCTAACAACGTGCAGCTTATGAGTTCATCGTGTGAAAGTATTTTACACCAGTACTTTAGACTTAATATAAATTTGTCAGAATTATACCAGCAATGGATTTCCGCACATAAACATTTTCGAGAGACTGCAAAGGACTACAAAGCAATACGCGTGCTTGATCAAGACCCAGTGGAAAATATCATATCATTTATATGTAGTCAAAATAACAACATTAAAAGGTAAATCTATAACATAGAAAAGACTGCAGTAAATTATGTGCCTATCAGAATATCCAATATGGTTGAATGGTTGTGTAGTAATTACGGTTCAAAGATATACGACTTTAAAGGGTGTGAATACTTCTCGTTTCCTTCATTGGAGAGCTTGGATAAAGTGACGGTAATTAAATACATAACAACTTAGTTTTTTTATGCCTTTTACTGTATCTCTTAGTTAGAAGCTGAATTAAAACAGGCGAAGTTTGGATACAGAGCAAAATTTATAGCAAATGCTGTAAATCACATAAAGAATTCAGGTGGAGTAATTTGGTTAAAATCTCTTCGTGATATGTCCTATAGAAAAACTAAAGAGGAACTTTTGTCAATTCCTGGTGTTGGTCCAAAAGTGCGTAAGATTGAAATTTTTTTAGACAAATTGATAAAAGCAATAAATTTAGTACAGTTTAAACTTATAAAGCCCTGATAATCTCAAGCTCCATTACATTTTTTACTTATGCGACTTATGGTTTTTTCGTTTTACTCTGCACACTAACCTTCGATGTAATAAAATTATCTTCTCTTCAACCATCCTTACTACAAGCCCATAAAGTGCTTTTGTTACAAAAAAACTACTAATTTTATTCGCAAAACTTTGATAAATTTATGATACTTAAATATTTTTTAGACTTTTAAGAATTTGGATTCAAATTTGTTATTCAAATTTCTGTATTCTTTTGTAAGCGTCATCCGGCATGACTTCTTGAATTTGAGAAGAAAAAAGCACATGCTTGTTTTTTTTTGTTTTGTTTAAAGGTGGAGCTATGGGGTATGCATTTTTGAAAAAGAAAAAAATAAGATGAAAAGCTATATCACTTCAAAATAATTTGTTGAGTTAATTTTTCAGGTCGCTGACTGTGTTTGTTTAATGTCTCTAAATCACATAGAAGCGGTTCCATTTGACACTCACATTTATAAAGTAGCGCAGAAACATTACGTGACCCCTTCATTGAAGAAAACATTATCAAATAAAACGTACGAAGAAATAGCAAATACCTTCAGAAAAATCTATGGACCGCATGCAGGTTGGGCGCAAACTGTAGGCTGTTTATTTAATATTCAATATTGAAATAACTATTTTTCTAAACTTTTTAGGTATTGTTTTGTTCTGAGTTAAAATTAAAATAGAAATATCGATTATTTTTGTAAGGAAAAAAGTAATAAAAATGTTATGTAAAAGCTTTTTTTTTTATGTAAAACACATTTATATATGCACGCTTCATTAATCCTTTTATGCTAAAATAGTGATATCATTTATCATCGTGTGGTAAAAATAATTAAATTCAAATTTCGAAACAAAAACCAATTATGAAAGCCAAGTGCTTTAAGAGGCATGCAAGTCTAAATTTTCAAACGAGCTCGTAGCTCTTTGTGAGTTTCGTAGAGCCCCTGTTCAGAACTTGTCATGTAATCGTATGCTTTAGGATGATCCCATTTGACTTATAATTTGTAGATGCTAATCTGGGATGATATTTACTAATTTGTATTTAAAGCAAAAGCATTGTTAGATTAGTCTAGATTTCCTTTGATCAAATTGTTTTGAAAAATGTAACGTCTAATTCAACTTGTTTTCGGAATTGCAGGGAACGTTGGCAAAACTCATTAAATTATTAAAGAACGGCAGTATTTGATTTACTTCTAATTCTGCTAGCTTTGTTGAAATTGAAAAAAAACGATCCAAAATGCAAATATAAATCTTTATTTCTTGGCAAAAGATATTTTCATTGCATGAGATGGTGTTATTTTGAATCCCTGCAAAGCTTCCTTAGCAGCACTACTTTGAAGTTCTGTTGCAAACTCGACAAATGCGATATCGTGGCGGTTTGGTACTAGTCGTACTTCCTTAAAGCCGGGGAATTGATTAAATAACATAGACAACATCATTTCATTAGTTTCTTCTGGTAAATTTGTGAGGAATAAAATTTGATTTGGAGGTTGCTCAACCGTTGAATTGGGGTTATTTGTATCTGAACTGGTCGACTTTTTCTTCTTTTCCCTAAAAATTATATTAATTATACTACAATGAATAAAATGAAGGAAAATATATTTACTTCTTCTCTTCTGATTGTGCAGGCTTCGGCGGTTTAATCTTCTTTGGTCTTTCTTTGTATGTTCCTTTCATTCTTGCAACCACATCACTGTCAGTTTTTCCGTAAGCAATCTTCATAGGTTTATCATAAAATGGGAATCCTTGCATTGTCCTCAACGCGTTTGTAGCACTTGCAATTTCCTTAAAAACAACGAACGCCTGCCCGCGCATTTTCAATGTTCTTAAGGCCACAATATCTAGTATTTGTCCAAATTGGGAGAATATCGCATATAAGGACTTCTTTAATTCCTCTTTTTTTATTTTTTCGTTCAAGTTGTTTATATAAATTGTTTGATTCGGTCTTATATCCATTTTATATACGACGCGGTAAACCCAAACCTTTTGCTTAATAACTGTCAAAAGATGCGGTGCTTCTTTTCTGCCATTGAGATATGGAAATATAATTGGTAAACGTAGAGGTGCTTAAAGTTAAGGGCCGAAATTAAACTCCGACTATCCACATGCATATATGTCAATTTTATGATAAATTCAGAAAACAGATTGTTTACGGAGGTGTTACTAAACTTTAGCATTGACCAAAACAAAAGTAAACTAAAGAAAGAATTTAACGAAAGGAGGCTTTACGGCTGTCAATTTTGACGTATTTACGACAAACAACTTAAAATGACCACAAGTGAAATATTCAAAAACTTACATTTTGGATGGAGTATGAGATGTGGAAAAGTGCTACAATCAATAATTTCCATTTCAAATACGCTTCTTTTTATCAGTAGTTTAACAAATGAGATTATAACCTTACGATACGTGCGACACTGATGAGTATGGATAATATGAAATAGCGACACTTCAATGGAAAGAACGAAAAGACAAGGATGCAATCATTTGAAAGCTCTATACGGTTGATCGATAGAGCTTTCAAGCATCGCAAAGCTTTTGCTTGCATAAGTGCAGCTGGTTCGAAAGAGAAAGAAGTTCCTGAAATGAATTTAAGAGTACACAATTGCCAGCGATCAGCTGAATTTCAATTAAATACCTCTACAACGAAAGTTTGTCATTATATCTGCATAATATCAAGAATTTAACGACACATTCTGACCTATGCTGCAATTGTTACTAACGCATTCATTCGGTTAAGTGACAGTTCATAACTTAATGAACTTTCGTGCAGTCCACTTACGTTTGCGAGTGGGTTAAACCCACCTGTTAATGGAACTAATCCGAATAGAGATTAATATTAGTCCACGAATTAATGTTTATTTAAATGAGGACATCGGTTGAGGTTCACATTTTAGCCAGAACGGAGAAGCTACGTCTGCTCAACTTGAAAAACTTGTGAGAAGAGAGCGAGCTGTTGAGCTGCCAGACGTCAAATCTAAATCTTGTGAGCGATGGTGCTGCCAACGCGACTGACCTAAACAGGTGCTACGTCGCCACACGTTCATTTTGAAGAGCTGCCAACCATTGTAAAAATCAGCCTCAATGACTTTCAGCCAATACAGTTGACACCTGCATAAGAAGAAAAATTTTCAATTTTCCAACACGTACTACTTCTGAAGAAATAAGTTTTATTAGAATTTTTCATCGAATCCGAAAACAAGCAAACAAACAAAGATTGCCAACATTTAAATAAAATGAATGTAGTGTCCCATGCCCTGTATAAACGTTTTTCGTATATAATTTGCTTTGTTGTAGAAAGTACAGCTTGAAAACAATGCGTTTAAATAAAAATAATACTAATAATAAATAATAATAATAATAATAATAAATATTTACTAATAAATACTTTTTTCTAAACAAAATTTACGTATTAAGTATTTGTACTTAACTTAATTTAATCACTATTTCGCAATTGTCAATTTCGTCGGGTTTTAGGCTGACGATTACACTATTTTTGGAAACAATTTGACCTATAGTTAGCGTTCTATTTCAATATTTGTAGAATTATTCTCGTCTAAGTTGCCATACTAGTTGTCAATTTGACATTTGCAAAATTTTTCATGTTTTCTTTGCAGGTTTCTCTGTCGATTTTAATTGATTTTTCAGTCGAAACCATGGCCTATATAAGGAACTGAACTGCTTGTGTTACACGATTTATTTAAGTAAAACCGGTTTCGAACGAAAAACGAATAAATATATAAAGTAGTAAGTAAAGTAGTAAGTAGCCTCTACTCAAGTGGAGACGTCAAAATGACAAGGACTCAATTAATCGAATGCTCTTTTATTCTGCACTGATAAAATTTTCAAGCATTCAAGAAATTTGTCCTTATAAGCGAGTCAATTAAAGAAAAAATGCTTAACTGCAACTAATTCCCGCAATTCCCATTTTGTTTGCCATGTCAAACGAATTCGTTTTCTTACAGCAAACTTTTACAGTTGATCTCTGAAATATTTTCCAGCCTTACAATTCTACACAGTTTAATCCAAAGAAGAGATAATTTGTTTTCTCCGGCAAATGTCTTTTTTATGCGTTATATAGTTAAAATCTACTTTAAATAGCTTCATTTATAATAAGAGGTAAATTGAATATCCTAGTTTTTTTCACTAGACTCCCTATGAACGCTTTACTGAAAAGTAAACGAGCACCTAGTCAAACTGTCGTTTCCCGCCACAATAATGCCACTCGATATTTATTTGGTATTCAAGAGCAAATATTTTGGGACAAGTAGTGTCAGATTTTGTTGTATTGCTTTGTTGTGGCGGAGATAATTGTTTTGGATTTAAAATGAATATTCTGCCAAAGAAGAGGTAATTTGGACGTAGTCACTTAAATTTTGCCCGGGTGCTATTTTCTTGATATTTGTATAACGCCTAAATATAATCTGCACAATTTTTGGCTTTATAAGAGGAATTTAGAACTGTCACAATAAGCAACTTCTCAGGCAATCGGGGACCAATCAGTTGGATTCAGTAGAAATGACTTGATTTTAAAGTTGTGTGCTTTCTTGTTTACATTTCCTACGCATCAAAAACACGAAAATCGTAGATTTACGATCACAGAATCTTTCCAAACCTGGAGGTTGCCATTTGAATACGGATTCTTGCAAATTTTGACAGAAAAACAGAAAAAAGTAACAACTCCGCCACTTGGATTTGTAAATAAATTTTTAAAGCGGAGGGAGTTTTAGATATAAATCCTTATGAATTTTGATCAGGGAAAAATGATATGTTCTCTGCAGCTTATTTTCGAAATGTTGATCTGGGGACCACAGAAATATGTTGTATAAGTCAGCAGTAAATAAAGCTGTTTTCTTAACAGCGAAAAGGAACTTTTAACTATTTTTTCGCTTTTGCAAATCAAAATATATAAGACTCTATTCTTATCAGGGGGTCACGGAAATCGCAATTTCGCGTGTGTACACTTTCATTTAAATATTGCCAGGCGAATGAGCCTCTCCTAAGATGCCTAGAGGCATGCTACGCGTATCGGGCGTTGTCGCAATGCAAAAAATGGTTTATATTCCAGCAGCATTTGCCATTCGACGCACCTTTCGGATGGAAAGAACTTCATTCTCTTGTATGCTTTACGTTAAAACGTTAAAATTATTTTTAAATGCACTAGTCTATTCTAAGATCAGTAGAGATGTAGATTTCATATAAGAAAGAATGGATTTTTTATAGGTTGATTTCCAGAGAAGAAATGATTAAATTAAATTTATATTCGCAATTTCCAAATCACTTTGCGCTGTTTGATTAATCTTATGAATCGATGATTTTAATTTAAACAAGTCATACAAATTATCTTTTAGATATGTTGGGCTGGATGGAATTGTAAGTTTGGAGGATGTTTCATATGCCATTTTACGAAATTGGAATCTTTGACCTATTTAGAAATTTTGTAAATATCAATTTTAAAATTTATTGGATTTATAAGATGTCATGGATCGTAAAAAAGAAATAAATATTCGTATAAAAGGTTCGTCTTCAATATATTGTATATTAACAACCATATAATAAGCATTTCTTGAATGTTTGGAGTACCGCCTTGACGTGGTACACACGTAACGTATTTTCATTATTAGATAATGTTCAGTACGAAGCATAAGCAAATAGCTACAATGTTCACTTAAGAGTACCGAGTACTATCTGAATATTTTATTACCCAAGATTTTTTTGATGTTCCTTGCTTTCATCTGCTGAAATTCGATGAACACGGTCATAAAATGTACAAGAAGGAAAATATAGCAAAGGAGAACAAATTTCTTGCAAATGCACCTCAAGCAGAAATAATCAAAATCTATCAAAATATGTAAACAAACCCCTATTAATTCACAAATGCAATGAGAAGTGATATATAAGCTACTCACTTGCCAAATCGACTAACTCCATAAGTCAGAAAGTAGGCTCTAATATTATGATAATTTAGTTTAGAGTACAAAATCAGTACCGTATTTCCATGAAAATAAGTATTTTAAAAAAAAAGTTTTAAAATTTCAAATTTAGAGTTTACTTAACAAATTTTGGGTAAACATTTGGAAAAGTTTTTGAAAATGGAATTAATCGATTTGGCTTGTAAATGGGTCATATTGCTCTTTGGTACTCAAAGGGAATAAATGAATATAATATAAAAATGACACCCTTTTCAATAGAAAGGGGTTAATCCAAAGTCTGGGTGGTTTTCTTTCCAATTCCCTCATTTCACCTAACTCGAATTCCTTTAATGCTAACAAAGCAATAATTGCCGAACGTTACGTAGTCAAGTGCATTTTGGTTAATAAAAAGTCATGACGAAATACCCAACTGTTGACTGATTAGTATTATACTACCGGAAACAAAAAAAAAAGTTGTGTGCTAAATCGAATATATGTAAATTCTAATGCGGCATATGTAAAATATATATAAATGCCAATATCAATTTCCTTGATAGCGGTTTGGCGCAACAAGTTGGGTTTTCAATTTAGGAAATTAATGCTTATTATGTTAAGACACGTGTTGTGTGGAGTTTTAAAATTATAAGTGAGAGTAATGTTTTTTTTGTTTGTTTTATAATATTAAAAATTATAAATAATTGATGTTCACTTCTAGATGGCATGTGCGTACTAAGGAAAATATTGCCCGTGTAAGACGAGATGAGGCAAAAGCAAAGGAGGAGGAGCTTCAAATTTTACAAAGGGAACAATTAGCGGTAGGTTGTAAATAAAACTTTGGATATGTATGTATACACTCTTGAGCAAAACATAAGGAACCTTTGGTGTAATTCGAGCTCATTTATTAGTTATTATTAGATTTAAGCTTTTTTACATTTACCAATTGGACTAAATTGTAAACGCTTCAAATAAATATTTAATCTGATTATTTGTTCAATTCAAATATTTTTCAATTTACTTTTATGATTTTTCCTTCAGTACTGCAACAATTATCTATTATGTTTTATTTTGTGTGAATTATACGCCGTTATAAATATATGTTTTTTTCTATTTCTAGGATAAAGAAGCACGCATCAGTATTCTACGACAAAAGTCCAAGGTTCCGACAGATTCTTCTGATTCGACTGATGTACAAACTACTGAGGATAAAAATGAACATGTCAATTTATTTTCTGATTTGGAATGCGGCATAGCAAAATCTAATAAAACTAATTCAGAGCATTGTAAAGAAAAATTAGAGGAACAGCAAAAATATGAAATGCAAATTGGTCTACTAACATTTTTAGGACAAGGCACAAATGAAGCTTTAAAGCAAAAATGTTGGTATGAGATTCCACCAAGTCAATTGCGAACTTCTACTTCAAGCGCGGAAAAAAATAAACGTATTAAAGATGACATTGATCCTTTAAACATCATTAAAAAGACTACTTCTGGAGATTTAAAAAATATAAATAAATACAAACAAGCTAAGGATGACAATACACAACAAATATTGGACAGGTTTAAAAGTAAATATACTAAAACATCAAAGGCGAAAGATAAAGGAGTCGGAAAGATTGATAAAATTAGAAAATTACGTGAAGAGAGGTTAAAACGGGAAGCTATAGAGAAGGCTAAGCAGAAAAACCTACTCGATAAATTTAAAGAAACACCTTCTCCACAAAAAATAAAACCTACTGAGCAGTTATTTAAACAGAAATATAATTCTCAGTTTAATCCACACATCGCGAAGCAAAATAATCAATAATTGTATTTATTGAATAAATATTTATTACTTTAAAAGAATTTAAATTAATCTCCATTTTCGTCTTAATTATCCCCAATGAAAAAAAAATGAAACGTTTAACCGTAAGGTGAGCGTCAATGGAGGGTTACTTTTATACAATTACAATTATGTAGCTTTATGGTTCACAATGTGTTGATATTTCGTAAACAATATACACTATTTGTAGAATGCAAGACGATTTTTGTATAGAGCTGATTTATTTAGTAACAGCAACTAATAGAATATAATCAAACGATTTTTGATCAAATATCCGCCAATAAATCTAATTTCGTATTTGATATATTAAAACAACGAACTGAATTTTTTTATGATGATGTGGTTATACGCGTGAAATGAATGTGAGTTTTTTCAAAATCATATTTATCCTTTATATAGGTTGGATTAGGATTTCTCACAAGCACGCACCTATAAGGGACCAGGAGACACCGAAACCTCACTCAATGTTGATGGAGAGCCAACGAGAGGATTGGAAACTGTCCCACTTGTCGGATACTACATCAATGCAGTCAAGTCCAATAGATTTTTTGGCATTTCCTTTACAGCGTCGGTTGGCAGAATTAAAAATTGCCGTCTCAAATACCAACAGCTTAAATCCGATTCGGAGAAAGCTACTATGTATCTGGCTTTTTCAATCTGTTTTATTTCCAAATGAGACACAAACTTAAAAATTATGTCACTGAATATCAATTCCATGGTGTCCCATTACAAAAACCTTTCGCTCTCTGAACTTCTCAATGATACCAGACTTCTCAATTGCTTCTTGTCGGAAACTTATCTTAAAAATAAACATCGACTCTCCTTTAAGGGCTCCACCGTTGTCCGCAAAAACGCTGGCGAAGGAACTGCTATATTAGTTAAAAACAATGTCGCATTTGATAGATTGAATTTCGCGGGTGATGTCGTTGAGGGTACTTTTAATAAACTTCCTGTTAAAATGCCTTACGGAAACATAAACATCTTGACTGGAAGCAGTTGAAGTGGAAGTAGTTGAGTTCATTCTACATTTGGGCTTCCTCCTATTATTACGCCCTGCTTCTGGAGTTACAGCTGAGAAACTACTAAAACTACTAAAACATTTACAAGTTTTTAAAACGCTACATTAAAGTTATTTGAGGTCGACCTAAGTAATAAACTTGAACAATTTCTACTTTCCAACTGCCGCAACTTCTCTAATTCTGATATCGGCTTAGTGATAAGTGACCTTATCAACATCATGGGACTGCATCGCCCAGCACGATTCAGAAGGCGGACAGTCTGGATAACTACTATTTTATCTCTACGCTGCACTAAAAACTTTATAAAAGTTAAAAGCAGATGGCAGACCAGACTGAAAAGAATTTATGTCTCAGTGCAACTCCAAGAGCACGGAATATAGCATGCTCTCGTTTAACACTACTATAACAATTACGAGCTGGTTAACGTCGACAGCAAACTTGAGGCTTTCAAGAATCTTTATTTTAGTTTCTACGGTGCGGATTCTTCGTCACGTAATGGGGACACTGTAGATATGATGAACAGCGTGGTAGTTGACTTTATAGAGAGAAACTTTTCTGCCTCGCTGGTCCCCAATCTCAAACGATGTAAATGATGAATGGAGAATGCATTGTGGCAAACGGTTATCTAATAGGCGTTTTTAAGAGTTCTCTGATGTTAATCCTTAATTAAATAGACGTCAATACATATGATTGAAGTGATAAAGAGGTTTGAGCATCATCACAACAACATCCTGACGGTGTTAGTAATAATTGCTGTCTGACTACGATTAATCTAACTGGAGGAACATCCATGCCATTGGTCCGTCCAGACGAGGATATAATACTGTGCCTTTTTACACTTTTAATAGTTATAATAACTAAAGAGGCTAAACCTAGACTAACTAACTGTTACAGACGATCTAAATTAAACATAAGACGTACAATTTGAAGTTGTATTAACCTACTGTATCTTATGGAAATTATCTTCAAATCTTATAGTAAACTACATTAACTCATTACTTGAGTGTAATTAAAATAGAGCCTAGCTCACTAGTATGTATAACACCCATACTAACCTAATTTTAAATTTAACTAATAGCTAGTAAGCATAATCTAGGTAATCTAGCTTCTACGAGAAATATTTAAACTAGGGCAAATTCATAATCCTATCATTCTATACAGACGTAAACTATAAATCTCATGGCTGACAATATTTGATTTTAAGTACGTGATACTGCAATAGTCACATCCAATAAGTAAAAACTATGTATTACTATTTAATTTAGGTATTTTAAATGTATGGTGCATTTGGGCTCGTTCTATAATTAAGCTTAAGCAGTCGGCCGGCAGCCATTCTGCAAGTAACGATGTATAGGTTTTGTAAAAGGCCTCGCTGTTAAATCCAATCATCTTAACAAAGGCCATAAATAGTTTTTATAATTTAAAAACCTCCTCATCAAAGCTTCCTGCAGAGCAAGCAATTTATGTCTCGCTGCCGGATGCAATTTGACGCTGCATGCATCGAGCACGCGGCATTGCACACCTGAGCGAAAACTTTCATGAGAATTAACTTTCCCATTTGTTCAATTTAGTATTTAAGGAAATTAATTTTAATAAATGTCTTGTCCCATCGACGCGTTTTCATTCAAAGCCTAATTCTCTTTTTGTGTTCAGGTCTATTTTAGGTCATTTTATCTATTCAATCTCAGCTAAAGGCCGTGGTTAAAATACCGCTGGAACTTTCAACATTTAATTTGTCCATACCATTTGCAGTGGTTCAAGTTAGCGGCTTTTAAGGTTTGAAGTTTTTCAATCTTTGAGTTTTGGATGCTAAGCTCTTCATTCTGTTTTTGCATAGAAATCAAAGATGTGTTACAACTTACGGAGGAGATGTTTCAATTTGGCTAATACTGTACGTTTTAATATGTATTTATCCAATTTAAAACAAATATGCACATTTTTTTAGTTCAATACAAGAGTAAGCGTCTGAGAGTTGATGGATGGTAGAATTTCCAAAGCTTCGACAAGTAATCTGAAGGGAAGAAGTCCAGCAATTTTATAATCTCTACATGTTCATAATGTGAGCCAGAATTAAAAAGATTTAAAAAGAGTGTTTTTGTCTTTGAATCACTGTCGAATTTTTTCCAAAAACTTCTTAATATATTTTTCACTTTATAGAGACACCTTTCCTGAAAATGCGTTTAAAGCTTATATACATATTTTTAATCAGCGGTTCCATACTTAACCATATATATATATATAATTTCGCCAATTTTATGATGATATATTCATCATATAATTTTAAATCTTTAAGAATATATAAAAAAGATTGATTTTAAGGTCGATCTATATGATCTTTAAGGATAATCATCCTCTCTTAAATGCATCAACACAGAGTCCATCTTGAATTTTAGATGTTTTGACAAAACGATGCTGAAAAACAACAAGAGCATTTACAGACCATAAACATTTTCTTTTTGCAAAATGTACTTTTTGGTAAACTGCGTAGAAAATTCTTTCATTTGAGTCCTTCAATGCTAATTTATTTTTCTTTCGTTGCAGAATTGTGTACATATTCAGCAGTTACATTTTCGATCACGGCCCAAAAGTATTAATACTTATAACAATTTAATTTTCCACTGGGTTTGAGAGAGCAATACTTAAAACTGGATAAACTATATAATACAAAATTGTCCCAAAATACTCTTTTAAACGTCTTTTTTTTGTTTTTTAATTATTTTCTTATTCGATTTAAATGAAAAATCGTAAGCTAACTTTATTGATCTGTGTTCTATTTAAAAAAACAAAACTGCTTTTTATCATGCCGGGGTAAAAACAAGTGAGTTGTTGAGGCTTTTAAAAGATTTGAAAGATTTAAAAAAATTGAAAATCCGCTTTTATTTTGTATTTTAGAATTTATGAAAAATTAACACCATGTGCATGAAATCGAAATGAAGCTCATACATCTTAAGACTACTATAAATTTGAGAAACCAAAGAAGTTATTCGCAGTTTACCTTGTTTGTTCCGTTTGTTTTTCTTTTTTTGATTACTTTAGTCCTAAGTTGGAAACATAAGATTTTGTAATAAAAGTTTCGAATCCGTGCCATTAGATGATCTCGGTAACTGGTAGAGTTTGAGAAGCTTCGCAACGTTTGTTAAGTGCAACCTTAAAATAGTTTCAATAAGCACTACATTATCAAAAGTTCATTATTTTTCATTTAATATCAATCAATATTGATAATTTTATAATTATATTGCTTGATTTATTTATTGATATATCATGTTAGAAATGCTTTCTTTAAATTTTATTCACATAAACAGATTGATAGACAAAAATGATGTCCTGCAGATAGAAATATTTCCTATTAGCAACCAAAAACTACTGAACACATACGACGAAAAAGACACAATAATACAACTCACAGAACTAGGGAATGATATGGATGGATGAAAGGATCACATGGAATGACTAACTTGGTAAAAACAAAAGTGGAACTATGAATAAACCGGGATTGAAGTACTATAGGATATAATATGGGGAAAGTCAAAAAAAATACTTAATTGTAGATAAAATTCGACAAATATTTAAACTAACAAAGAAATAAAAAAATATACCCAACCTTAACAAAGGCCAAATGACGGTATTAAAATATTTTCTGATTGTTTTAAAAAACTATTGCCAGAGTAATACAAAAGGAGAATATTAAAACAAACTAAAATAATATTAATATGTAATAAGCAATTCTCCACAGACGATTATAATGATTATTAGAAGGCAGTACAGATTTCAAAATCTGAGTAGCAGTAGAGTTATTACTATAGATGTATTGGAATTTATCTACGTACTAAACTGTGTTGTGTATGTTTCTGGTCTTCTACCTATTGTAGGATCAATAATGCAACCTAAAACGGCAAAAGAACAAAATGTCATAACACAAGGTTCAGTTTTAGAACCGTTACGATACATCCAGAATATCTAGAAAATTTAAATTACGCAAATGATACACTGTTCTCATATCAACAAATTTATAATATTTTAGTAAGTTGTATTAAAATTATATTCAGAAGTTGTATTAGAGTATTTCATTTGAAAGTAGTTTAAAATTACATTTAATTCCAACTATGTGCACTTTGATAACTGACAGTAGCTAAGTATGCTTAGCAACGAAATATTGTTTTGATTTCATAACAGAATCGTCAGATTTTTATGAGTGCAAGTCGTTATAGAGCAATATTGGAGTTTAGTGAATATGGACGAAAAGACAGAAGAAAAAACAACACCTGAAGAGACAGAAACAGAAATTGTATGCGTGAAGAGGCAAAAACGACACCAGGATTATGAGCTACAACTTATTGACCTACCAACTTTAACACAGCCAACGGTTGAAGCAAGGAGAGACATGGATACTTTAGGATGTGGGGTACAGTCTGCAATGTTCCACATTCCGCACAAAAAATGCATGAAAACAACAAAACATACTAAGGAACATAGATTATCTGAGGTAACTCTATAAAATTATTATTGTAAATAGTTATTACTATGACAAATAAATAGTTCCAGTCAGTACGAAAAACTTCGGTGAAGCGTACCAAAGATGGTATTTATATGGGTTTATAATTTTGAAAAAAATATAAAACTTCTTGTGATTTAGACGGCAAGAAACCTTTAACAGATGATAAACCTACTAAAAAACTTGAGGGCAAAAAAGATCCTCCAGATTTGACGTTTTTGATTAATCAAAAAATCAAAAAAATAAAAAATGATGAATATTTCTACTTGACTTACACCGTTCCAAAGAGTAGTGAATTCTTCACGCCGTATAGTTTGAGGTAAGCTTTTGAACATTAATTTGGAATACCAGCCGAGGGAGTTTTTTATCACGAAATATGCGATTTAAATTGGAATTAGGATTTTGAAAAGTCGCTGTCAGGAATACCAGTGTTTTCCTTGCATGCTTTTATGGTGCTTAGCATTGTTTTTTTTTTAATTTTGAGCAGTTACCAAGATTTTGATTTTTAATATTCAGGAAAGTTTTAAATAATTGCTCCGCAATATTTGCAAAATTTTTTAGTTTTTGGTAAGTTCCTGCATTCGGTCGTTGAAATCAGTGTCTAGTCTTTGTGTTGCTGGATTTAATTTCTCAATAAATTTGTAAATCATTATTGTGGTTGGGAGACTGCGAATTACTTTTATAGCTTTATTATTTAGTATATGTTCGTTTACATTGTTACTTTGTTTGAATCAGTTAGTTCATTATGTTCTATATTAATCTTGATAGAATTAATAAGTTGCACGTTATATGAGATCGAAATAATTTCGTTTTTTTTTATCATATATAATAATGGATTTATTCTTTCCTTATATAATTTGTGTGCTTCAATTTATTTTAGAAAATTTTAAAATATTTCTCTTAACATTATTTTTAAGATTCATATCTGTTCATTCCATGTCATTCTATGCCCAGATGATGCTTCTTATTTTGTTTGCACACCACATAAATCGTTTGTTTTATTTATAGTCAAACGATTTTATACCCAATAGTAGCGTTTTGTATTATTCTCTATTATGTCATTTAGTTTTGATGGCTCTTTTCTTGAGTATGAGATTAGTTGCATGACTTCCGAACTCAAGTGATGATATCCATGAGAAGTACGGGTCCATTCAGGATTGCAGAATGTGTGGAGTTTATTTAAGTACATCCATTCCTCGATTTACACGGTACTTTATTTACACGGTTTTCGGATTTAAAAGGATTATATGAATTTTCTATTTTTTCAATTATTTTACATACGTAAACTCAATTACAACACAGATCCAGATGTTGAAAGAGACTTGAAGTTTCAGAAAACAATAAAAAATGCGCGTAGGTCCATATGAAGAAATTTACAAACGCGTCTACTAAAGTAAGCACTGATCACTAAATTCGTAACATCAACCAAGATTTACTAAAATTGTCGAATCCGAAAAAAGCCATTAGGTCACCTCGTGAAGTGCTAGCTATGACAAAATAAGACATTCTTCCGAATTAAATTTCTTTTAGGGACTCAATCGGATTGGGATTTGTACGACAACCAAAGAAAAGAAAAATCCTGTTTTTTAAAAAATCTCTCGCGACAAATAAAAACTGGTTTTGATTTTTTTTTTGTTTTTATTTCTTACGTATAATTTTTAATTTATTTTTATAAATGCAATTAAATATAATTTTTAGCATAAAAAATGTATGTTTGAATACCCTTCCACTTTAATTTCAAGACGTTTCGTTCAGTGGAACCAACGTCCGATTCTTGCCTCATTTTACGCGATTATTATGAAGATATTTATGACATTTCTTTGATTCGATTTACACGGTTTAAGTTTTAATTGAACTTCTCCTACTTTTTTATATGCATACAGTGGATCATTTTACACGATTTCGATTTGCACGTTTTTTTGTGAAACGTATCTACCGTGCAAATCGAGAGATGGGTGTAATATGAATTAAAAAAGAAAATTATTCGTATTTTAGATTTCAAATGTGGTTTTCTCTTTTACCTTTGACTTATTTTCACTCTGGACAAATTGTTTGGATTTACTTGTTGTTGTTGCCTTTAACGAATTACGTTTTTCTTTATTTTGAAAACTATCAAGCATTGACTGCACTTACAGTTTGTGATTTGCGATTTAGAAGAAAAAGAATAGACCACCATATATAATATAATAACCATTGTAAATCTAAGAACTACCATTTTTTTTTCTTTTTATAGGGAAGCAACATTCAAAGAAGTTGATAGAAGGGGATTCTACACAATGAGTAGGCACGGCGTTACATACTGGAGTTTGCAAGAGAATAATTTTACAAAATTAGATGATTGGATTCGTGAATATCAGTTATATTGCAAAGTTTCTAAAATAAAATTATTCGCTTTATTTCGAATTTGGAAAGGATTTAAAGTATGGAGAAAAACTGTTCAATGGAAGAAATATTTTGCTGCACGGGATTTTGTAAAAGAAAACTTATTCATTGTGATCCCTAAATTAGCGCGGGCTGCATTAACGTTGCAGGAAAAAATTAATTTGTTACAAAAGAAAAAATTTGTGGATATTTCTGGTAAATATTTTCTCCTCTAATTTAAATTGTATTAAAACGATATTTTTAATAGTTATACAGGAATGGCATTTATTTTATTTTATTGAAAAACAAATGGGTATTTATGAAATGTTACGAAAGCAACTTAATGATTTTAGAAAGGAAGCCAAAGAATATATTTGTATAATTGATAAGTAACATATCGAGCTAAGATGGTAATGTTTTTATTTTAAGATGAAGCTTGCTATGGGGCAATATGCGATAGAGGATTTCATCCTGTTGATGAAATTTTGATATATGCTTCAACTAAAAAAATGAAAGAAGCAATGAATTTTATGGATAGAGCAAAAAAACGGCGTTTTTGTAAATTACTTTCAAAGTAATTAGATTTTCGTATAGTCGATTATTAATTATAATTTAAATATTTCCAGCTTTTTGACATATTGTGACCATATGACAATCACACTTATATATCAGATTGTTCGTAATACATTTGCGGATTTTGCAAAGGCGTTCGAAATGCATGACAACCTTGGTCCTACGTTAGAGAATCTTGAGCAAAATAAAGCGCTAGATGTAGAAATCGAGCAACCAAGACCAGCCGATTGTCCTCAGGTATTTAAAAGTTTTATATTTTATTAATTATAAATATTGAGTTTGAGATATTGAGTTTGTTTTTATTTTAAATGTGTTTTTTGCTTAGTGTGAGTATGTGGTTTTCAAAATTTATTCATGTTCATTTATTTATTTGTTACATAATTTCTACATTCGTTAGTGTTATGGGTTTGCGTATTCTAATTGAATAAAATGCAATCTGTTGCAAGTTTGTTTAAATATTTCACAAAATGTCACTTTAGAATAACGTAATAACATTTCACTATTTTCGAGTTCGCTTTTTCATTTGTATACATATCCATAACTGGATTTAAGTCAATATATATGAAAATTCAGGAATCCTGAATCTGCTATAAGCAGCGATCGGACATATGATTTTGGCGTTAACGGTTATAGGAGCTATAATCCCAATGGGATTTAACAAGTGCACGCAACTGTTCTCTTAGTTATTTTCTGGGCCGAAACAGGGCTAACACTCATGTAAAATTGATTTTAACATTTATGTTAATCCTAATGTCCTTATAGACGAACAAAACGTTTTCATCCATTAATTCCAAATTTACAGATTGCTCTATAGCTGATATACCTTGTAGTAGCTGAGCATAATTGGCACATCACTTCCGAGCATCCCAAGACTTATAGCTCCCATCATAGCGTCATCAACGTAAAACTGTCTCTGGAGAATTGTGTGCACCTACTGGAAACCTATTCTTTTCGTCATAAATAAGCCGACATTTTGTAAGGCTTGCATAATGTAACATAGGTGTAATGGTGCATAATTGGAAACACTTCAGTGGCTTTGTTTGATTGCTTCAACACCAAATAAAGTGGTATTTCCGATCCTCCTATCTGAGAAAAATTTCTCTGTATATGTACATTTTCTCTGTATCTGCCGCGAATACAAAGTGTGGCAATCCGAATAACCACAACAAAGACTTGCATATTGTTTTGCGAAAGCATCAACTACTACCTTAAATATGATGGTGCTATCATTAGGTATTAGTCCACCATAATGCGGCAGGATGTAGTGCGACGACATTTACTTCCTTCATAAAATGTAATCGAAAATACTTTTCCATGAGGCATGTTGCTGTCGCCGTTCCCGTTGTTTGCTCAATTTCAATCAAGGGAGCAAAAAGAAAACTTAGTACAGAATGAACTCCTTGCGTCTTCTTTCGGTGTTTGTGAGAAGATATTATTGCATGGTTTTTCCGCAAAAGTTTGAGTAACCCCACGTGTTTCTTCAGCACCTAAGGTCTTCCAGAATGGTTTAATAATATCTGCTTTATCGCAGGATATGTTGCAAGAAATGGTGAAGCCTGATGATTCTTTCCAGCGATAATCCAGCCGAGGACAGCGTTTTGCTTAGTTAGTAAATGTGGTCTTAAACTATTTCGATCAACATCGAACAACAGTTTTAAAAAGAACTTGGCATCGAGAAGATCAATTTATTCTGTCCGATAAATTGAAGGATCAGTGAGGATAACCAGGATACACATGTCAGGCCAGTTTCTTTACTATTTTTATAGTTATCAGGTATATATCTGAATCTCGTATCAGGAATGGCTTTACATTCTCTCTCTTGTCCTTATCGGTCATTATTTTAACTCTTGCGGTTCAAAAATATTGATATTATATTTATTCACGGTGGCAGTTGTTGAGGATGGGTTCGATTCGATTGGTGGTCAAGGCAAAGTTTAGCAATACTCCTTGCTTCGGTGCATAGAGTAATGGGTAGTATTCCCTGTTTTTACAATGGAGAAGGTATTGCCCTTTTGCTGTGGATGGATAATAACAATTTAAATATTAATCTGATATTTATAGAATACTAATAAAGGGGTTTATTCAATCAAAAATTTTATCTTTTTAGGCACCATTTTTTAATGCAGAATTAGTTTTAAAACCTGACAGAGTGGAAGTGGATCCAGCAGAGTAAGTTATAAAGAGAAATTTTTATAAGTAGTTAATTTAACATTTTTTAGGTATATAATGAGGGACGCTTTTCAACAATTGGTAGACTTGATTATGGAAGCGGTGACAGAAATCGAGAGGTTCACTAATGATCCTTTCTACATACAATTTACAGAGTACGTCATTTTTCCCCTTAATTGTTTGTTTCTATTTGCTTACTAGTTTCTTTTAGAAGAAATAATTTATAGTATTCACTATGAGTTTATTATCTTCTTATTAATGCTCTTGTTGTGCTTTGTTATTGGAGTCAACTTCAACATTAATCTTATGGTTTAACATGACAAAACACCTTTATTTATTAAAAATTTGTCTTCTTTGGGCCTTGAGATTGCAAGTAATAATCTTCAAACTTACTTTTGCGAGATAATATATCTCTCTTTTTAGATTTTTTAATTGTTTATATTCTGTCCAAGGTTAAATTTCTCAATCAAACTTACTATCAATTCTTAGATCACTGTTGAACCCTGGAAATCTTTAGATTCCGAAATACATAATATTGCTTTTTGTGCAATTATGCCAACAGCATCTCTTTGATAATACCCTAGCTCTGCTACTGAGCATTGTGAACT
The DNA here is from genome assembly GCA_001932985.1 of Proctacanthus coquilletti. Lineage (NCBI taxonomy): Eukaryota > Metazoa > Arthropoda > Insecta > Diptera > Asilidae > Proctacanthus > Proctacanthus coquilletti. The sequence goes on from MNCL01000224.1 coordinate 114,111, forward strand.
TCCAATTACTCTGTACTTCAAATGCGTGTTTGGCTAAGAATGATATTAAGGTCCATAAAGTTGGATGCCAAAGCAGGAGATTTGGATGTCAAATTCAGCTTGTGTTGCCTTATGCTTTATCATATGTGACGCATATTATTAAATACATATTTACTACTTTCTTTTTTCCCAATATTTGAAAAATCAGCTTATCTTTACAAAAAGTGCTTTAAAGAATCATGTCGTCAACAGATTTTTGAATTTTTATAGGAAATTACCACTTCTTTTGCTCGAATTAGAATGAAAGAGTTGCGATTCAAAATAATATCTACTGGGATAGAGCCCGGTTATCTTTCTAGGGTTTCCAAAGATTTTAACAAATTACATCAAGAACATTTGAACATTCCTTGTAATATAGAAGCCCTTGTTTTTTGGTTAGATTTCCCAGAGTACACCCAAGTTCCTATACGGTAAATATGTTCCAAAAAAAAACCATATAAAAAAACCATCCAAAAATATAATGATTGATTCCATATTTCAAAATCTATAAAATAGCTAAAATAAAAGGATTCATACAAAAGACTTTCGAGTAAGTTTGTTTTGTATGTGCATTCATGGACTGTTTGTTTCATAAAAACAAAAGGTAATTCATTTCTTAAAGTGATACATTTCTCGATTAAATATTGCGCAAAGAGGGGCTTAGAGCAAACATTTTGAATTGACGCTCTAATGGTGTATGACAAGAGTATGTATATATGCATATGCATATGCCCTAAATATGTCTAGAAAATTATGGCTAATTGAAATATTTTTGATTAGATTAAATCAAGCACCTTTTTTTTAACCGCGCTAAATCGAATGAAATCGTGTAAAAAGGAAATTGAATTCATTTTTCTAGACGATGTTTAATCAAAACCTTGTAAAAACAGAATTGAGTGGACTTCCCTAATAAATGGAGTCCTTTTTACACAGTCCTTGAAAATGTTAACGGGGAAAATTACTATGATTTCATTATATAAACATTAAACTAATGATTTAACTAGTTGTGAAGCCAGTAGACACTAATTAAATCTCCCAATGCTGCCCGTTTAGGTCAGGGTATTGATGGAGTATGCAGTGACATGCTAGGGTATCTTGAATATCCAAATATCGATACCCCATGCGCGTTATAAGCATAAGATTAGTATTGTTTTAATTTTACTTTTAATCTTTCTATTCGTAAAACCATAGCTCCTTATCTTATGGATGCCTTTTAAAAGTACGTAGACAAATGCTTTACAATTTAAAAAAATCGTGTTCATTATTCGAAAAAAAAATATTTTTATCACTGTCCCTTGGAGGTTTAATAATAAATTCTTAATTTCATCATCGATATAATGTATAAAATAATATTTTATAATTAAATGAAATATTAACATTAGACTTTTATGTAATTGAACATATTCAGAGTGGACAGATAATTGAGCTGAATTGTAATTAATACTAACAAATGTTCTACTTAAAAAGATGTTGCAAATATTTTGCAGTCCATCGCTATTGTTTGGTGGAACCCCATTCATTAGTAAGCTATGAAGTACAGGTAACCCTCTTATAACACGGTAGATAGGTTCCTAGAAAATGCCATGTTGTGTGAAACCGTGCTATATGAGATCCAAAGCAAGCACGAAAAGGGAGGTTAAGCTCCGAAAACTTATTAAAAGCAAATATTTTATTCAAATTCATACAAGCAAATTCGCTTTTATTAAAGGTATTAAAATTTCCAACATTTATTTGAATGAGATCACCTTCACACTTGGAATCCTTTTCATCATTTGCGTTTTCTGCACTGTTTTGAAAAATCAGTATATTTCCTGATATCGTTAGATAATAGTAATAGGATTTCTGCAATTTCATTACAGTTTTATAATGAAAACGTTTTGTAAATTGTCGTGTTATACGAGGATTTCCGTAAATTTCTTGTTGTGCAAAAGCGAAACCGCGTTGTAGGATACCGTGTTGCAGGAAGGTTGCCTGTATTCCTGTATTATATTTTAATTTTTAATGTGTTAGATTTTATTCCAAACATTATATAAAGTTAGACTTTTCAAGGCCCAACATTTTAAAGGGTTAAAAGTTTACACCACTCTGGGGCTTTTAAAGGAATGGAGAAGAAAAACGTAATTAATAAGCATAAATACATTATTTTTCATCATTATTTATACTTGTGAATATTTCATACAAATATTATTAAATAATATTAAAAAATGGCGTAGATATAAACTGTTCCGCCGCGTTGTGAGTTTCGCAGATGGTGGTCATCAGGATTCGTCCGAAAACAAAATTTCTTTTCTTATGAAGTGATATAATAGTAGAAAGTAGCATAGGGGAAAAAACTATGAAAAAAATCGTAGAATTTTTGTTAAAAATAATCACATAAGCTCTCGAAAGAAAAGGTTTAGAGATAGATAATAAAATAAGTATGCTTAGGTTTTAGTGGCCTAAAGCTTAAACATTAAAAGCGTTACTTGCGTTAAATTAAGTGTTAAGTGTTGTTATGTTGTGCAGGTCTGATTTATAGCCTAATTAAAAAAAAAAAAAAGTAAAAATGCCTCGGGTCGTATGTTGTACTGGCCTGAACAAGATTTGGACTGTGCATTTTTCCTAGATGAAGTTGCGGGCATCGGTTAGTAAACTATAAGATTTCGACAATATAATTTTAAGTAAAGAAAAAAAACTTTTCCTTGTCAATTTGATGGGTTTGATTGTTACAGGGTTTGTGCAAAATAAAGGAAATCAGTTTTTGTGTCTGCATTGTGTTAAACACTACTGCGTTACATTTTATATAATTTAAGTGTACATTTGCAGACCATCCATAACAGGCCGACAAGAAGACAGACTATCAGGTGCTCCTCCAGATTTTTTGTTTCTACTTGCAATTGATCATGAATATCAAAATAATAGGTAATATTCTGAATGTATAATAAATATCATTATGTAAGGTTATTTATAAAACAGGGCCACAATAGGAAGGATTATTAAAAAATCCTATGAGAAAGCTAAACTTTATACCAGTAGATTTGAAGAAATACGAATTAATTATGAAATCGATGTTAATACAGATCCAAATGTTCTTAGAAGTGAAAAAGGTTGCTTTTAATTATTTTTTTCGTTGAACTGAATTAATTTTGAGTTTATAATAGATTTACAAAATTTGGAAAAATACTGCCACAGATATCACAATAACATGCTGGCCCTTGAGGGTATTTGCAAAAGTGTGAACTTAGGCGTTTTGCGTTTGAAGCAAGGGACTTTTAAAGAAGCTGTTATACCTGTGTGCCGACAGCTACTGGGAGTACTTGAAGTTTATTTACCTAAGTAGATTTTCAATTAAATTAATGAATAAATTAACCTCATCAATGCACTTTCGTTTTTAACTTGCAGATTGGCTGTTGAGGAGGTTGAAAAGGTAAATTTGAAAACTGAAGATTTAAGGGATAGGCTAGAAGCGCATCCTGAAACAACCTTAGAGTATGTAGCTTTTATTCGCTTTTTGGACACTGCAAACCAAGAAGTGGAGGAATTATTCCATTGCATTGACTATGCTCATGATACATTTATTTTAATGAAAAACTTCATGATATTCATAGATGACGAAGAAAAAGAAAATTACATGGGTAAGCATTATACATGTATGTTAGTAAATTTTCGTTAACTGCAATTAATATACAAAAAGTAGTAATTGTATTCTAAAATTACATTAAAAGTATACTAAGAAAGGTACAGGCATGTAAGCGAATTATTAACATTTAAAGTTAATTTTGAATAAAATAAAATATTTGAAGGGTACGCAGTAAATTTCGCTTAAATTAAAAATAAATTAGAGTATAATAAATAATAAAACTCAACTACCAGGGTAAATCACGAGTATTGCATTTATAGTAGCGAGCCTTTAGGTTAACACAACAAGAAGGTCGGAAAAAACATGAATTGGGACATTCTATAGAATACAAAAAAAATAGCTTCTATATTTTAAATGACCACTTTGATATTTTCTGTATTATAGATTGTGTTTCATACATTACGAAATATATATATATATATATGTATGTAATATTTTTGTTAGTACTTAAATAGTTAAAAAAGTTAATTGAACTTACCACAAAATTTGAATCATGTTTTAAAAATAGTTACAGTAACTGTAATTACTTTTTTTAAATATTTAAATGCAGTTTAAAACAATTATAAAATATTAAAATTATTTTATACTTTTTAGACTCTTACTTTTGAAAAGGATTTTATTTTTCTATCGAAAGATATTATTTTTTTAATTTGAAGTATTTATCAAGTCCTAAAATCAATTTTAATTCTTGAAATGATAGGTCTTTGTGATACGTAATGTTATTTTGTTATATGAAAACAGCCAAAACAATAAACAGAAGAAATCTTGCAATGTGTTTAAAACTCTTTTGGTTTCAGTATCATAAAAAATAAGATAAAATTCGAACAGACCGAAAGATAGATAAAACGCATATAACTGCCGTATTGGAACAGATAGACAAAATTCTGGTAATATTCTTCAAAATGCTACTCTAATTTATATGAAAAAGCTTTATCCCAATAAGTCCAGTAGCTCCAGAGAAAATTGCTAAAATTTCTAAAAACTTAAGCTTTTACCAAGAAAGTATTGGATCGATTTTCCAAGAATTTATATAAAGCGTTGTTTTAAAAATGGCTATAAAATTTTTCTTTATCTAGGAGAAAAAGTTATACGCAGCAAAATATTCTCGCGAACTGATATATCAATCGATTTTATGAAATATCTGGATTCACATTTATGCTCACAACCCACTTTCAACTTCACTTTTAATTATTGGGAAACTGTTTAGTACCTTTTTTTTTATTTAGAAGGGCTTACACAAATCTAGATTTTCAAATTTTTATATATGTATAACGATACTCCAGTGTAAGGCTCCGTGCCAAGCAAGATTTTTCTTTTTAAAAGCTGAACTCCTCTGTGGAAACTAACTATAAGATTTAAATACGAAAGTTTATATTAAGAAATGAAATATCATTAAATTGTTTATCTTCATTCATTATTTCGTTTTTTTTTTCTTTATTTGAATATTATACCATTTGTTTATACATACTAAAATTCATATAGTAGATTTTTAGCAAACCTTTCAAAAGAAAAATTCTGTTTGGTACAATGCCTAATATGCTTTAAATAATTTTAGTTCTTGGCTGATAATCGTTAATATACCTGTCGAATGTAACCTTAAAATTAATATCAGGTGGCAAATTTTATATATTTCTCGTGATAAGCTTATGGTGAAAACTAAAAACATATGATTTCATAGAATTTTAAAATAATCCCCAATTCCATGGACCAAATGGTTTATTTTATTTTAAAGGCCAACCTTGAAAATTATTTCTTGGTAAACTTATGTATTTAAAAATATGTTTCTAGTGTTTTGATTCTGAAGAACAGGGAGAAATCAGTTAAAATATATTTGAAAAATATGGCTGCAAATGTTGGCTTATATTTAACATTTAAAGAAAACAATTATTTTCGTATCTATCGATTACATTACTTTATACAATTCCATCAATCTAAAATGGCAATCAAAAATAAACATAATGCTACCAGTAGTTTTTATATTGTAAAATATTTTCTAGATTGTGAAGATCTAGTCGTAAGAACTAAGGAATTGTTGCAAACTAAACAGGAAGGAAAAGGTGAATTGATAGAAGCTTTGTCCAAATGCATACTAGAGGACATTGATGTTATATTTAAGGAGGTCAATGTGATTGTTGAGCAAATTAAAGATCCAAGATATTTGGACGTAAATATTAACACTTAAAACTTTTTTAATATATTAAATATTTAGAAAAAATATATTTACAGAAAAATTCCGACGTTACAACTATGATAATGGAACTTGCTGATTTGCTTGCACATCTTCAAAATTGTCAAGAACGTGCCCTTGAGTGTAGAGGTTACCAAAAGGAGTTCAGGGTATGTCAAACCATGTTTTATATAACATTCGAAGTAAATTGTACTTTATTGTAAGTAATATTAGTTCAGTACTAGATAAACATTATTCTTTTATAATTTAGTTTTGAATTAACTTATTATCCATTTTTATTATAATTACTTTTTAAAGCTGTGGGTGTTGACGCTTATTTAAGGATGGGATTCCTAAGCCAAACAAAAATCAGCGTTATTAGTTGATATTAAGAAAAGTTTGGATTATAAGATACATGTAAAAAATAATGGATTTTTGGTACTAACGTTAGTAGTTGGGTTTTATTTTCTATGATTGAAAGAACACCTTTGAACAACTTTTGACGTCGTTTAAGGCAGTGAATTCCAATAAACTTATAACATTAGGTTAACATTTCTTATATGAATCAAAACATGAATAATTTAATAAGGAACTAAAGAGTACAAGTTCGATGTATTTAAAAAAAAAAAAACTAGTTAATTCGAAGAATTCACAATTGTTCATTTGCTGGGTTTAGTTCGAAGAATTGTTTTACTGATTTTGCAGGAATTGATTCCAGAAATTGGCAGCATGTTTATTTATTTATTGTAGAGGGCTTTTTAGATATTTGTGTACGAACTGCAGCTTTGGTAATTTTGTTGCTAGAGCTTGTAACGGACCGCGTGTTACTATTGCTGGCTGCTTCTCACCAGTGAGATATGAAATCTTGGTTTTAATTTGTCGGCTGAGATAATTTGAATATGTTTCAATGTACTAACATCTGATGATGCTTTGATGTTGGCGTGAAAGAAGGTTCCAGCTGTAATATAGTGTTTTTATATGATCATAACATTTGACACGTTTTAGGTGTCCGATGAATGCAAACAATCCTATGTTTTTGTATTGGATTGTAAATGATGATGGTAATGATCAATATTTTTAAGTAAAGAAATTTTCAACGTTGAACAGTAATGACTCCAATTGTCGATTATGGTTTGTAACAATTTTCATGGGAATTCTAAACCTCTAAAACCAACCAGATAAAAAAAACGCATGCCACTGTTCCGATATTCATGTCCGAGCCAGAGGTTTTTCGAAAGAAGAATCCCTACAGTTGGTCTCCTTTAGAAGTTGACTGTTGTGTCACGACTTCTATAATTGAATCTTAGACATCGATAATCACAGTTAATGAAGGAACTAATGCGGGATGTGCCAGGAGAGCTGTGTTTGCTAATGTTTGTTTTCATCAGTCGATGACTTTACTGCATTTCTCAGTTCATATGATAGGAGTTTTGTAATTTCTTTTATCGCTAGAGTGTTAGTGCGCTTAGATATCTACTGCTTTTAATATGAAAATTCTATAAAAATTCACCATTCCTAGGAATTCAGAGAAAATCGACACCTACGTACTGTATCCAGCTTCTTAAAGGCGATGATAGGCTTTAACTTTGCTAGGGAACAGCTTGCTATCCTTTACGAAGACAATGGAACCAAGGAATTTCACAGATTATATCGCTAAAACATATTTGGCCGAGTTCAAAGTGATTCTTTGATAACTCAGAACGATTTTGCTAATTTTGTTATGGATATGGTTTTGCTAATTCCACAGACAACCTATAATTTAAAAAGTTTACAAAAATAATTTGAATTTAAAAATAAACATAGTTTTAATCTTAGAAAAACTTTGGAAAAAATTATATTGTTTACTTTAAATGAGTTTAAAACTTAATCTTTTCTGAAAAAAAACCACACATTAGAATATTGAGGCTAAGAAAAATGTTGAAATTGCACAACTTTATATCCTTCTTAATCCCAAATTTTAATCTTATACAAATTTTTCTCTTTTTCATAGGATTCATGTCTAGTATTTGCCACTGATGGGTTTCTATGAATATGAAACTCATTGAAAAGGTTGAGGAGAGTTTAAAATTGTTTAGAAAATCACGTAGAAAGGTTTGAGAAGCATCTATTTTTTTTAAAGATGGGTAAATGAAGATCATTTTTGAATTCTTAAATGTATGAGCTTTGAGTAATTTCTAATGGGTCCTGTGTATGGAATGGTGGTGTACTCTTCAACTTCTGCAATTTTATGCTCAGGTAGATTAAGGGCTCTGATATTGTCGTCAATTGTTATAATGTAGAGATTAACATCAATGCTGCCCGCTAAGAAATATCATTTAACGTACATATTCCAATTTTTATGAAGTATTAACAATTTTAACGCTATATAGGTTTGAAGAACTATTACAGTCACAATATTTTTCCCATTTGTCCATTCTTTTATAAAAGTTGTTTTCTCTTATTGATCAATTTCTGTAGAACAAGAAGTGAGATGTTAATAATCTAAATACTATGGAGATACTTCCAAGATTTCTAAAAAGTAAATGAGCAATATTACTTCATAATACACTAATTCGATTTTATTTAATCACACTTTACAATTGTTGTGTAAAAACAATGTACAATATTTTAACAAAAGTAATATAATAATAAATATAAAATAGAAATGCCGGTAGTTAAAAAAAGGGGGATATCCGTTTCTATATAATAAATAGAAAATAGTATGCCAATAAATTTCTCGAGATGTTTTAATCAAACTTTTATACCAAAATTCAGATTTGAGACCCGATAACTTGTACATTTGTAAACGGACTTCGGCATGTTTGATTTGGGAGGTTATAGTGTCTCTTTTCAAACAAGCGCTTAACCGTGGTCCTGCGATGTCCTTTAAAGAACTTATAAGCAAACGTTTGATCAGGACACCTCAAGGAATAGATTGGCATACTGTTTTCTACTTATTCTTATTATTATTCTTTTCACATATTCCGCAATTAATTTGAAATTGAACTTCTTTTCAGTGCGATATTACAAGATTTGAGGCACTTGAGGTAGGATTTCAAGAAATTCGTCTAAGGCAAAATCTTTGGAACAGTATAGATGAATGGCAAAAGTCTCTGGAGTCATGGTATACTGCTGATTTCCATACTTTGAATGTGGATGAAATGAACAATATAACAAATAAAATTCTTAAAAACTGTGCACAAATGGAGAAAAACTTGCCGACAACTGAACTCTTACCACAATTAAGACATAGTGCAGAGAACTTTAGGGATAAATTACCTGTCTTCGGTTTCTTAAGAAATCCAAACCTTAAGCCAGTAAATTTTTTCGTTACCGCTAACATAATCATTCTTTACAATTGTCTTTTCTAGCGTCATTGGTCTAAGATTGAGCAAGTTATACAAAAAAAAGTCTTCCAAGAAGAAGATATACATATTGCACTTTTTGAAAGTCTTCATGTTTTTAAGGAAGAGATTTCTAGCGTTTTAATGGAGATCTCAGCGCAAGCTTCTGGAGAATCTCAGCTTGAAAATATGTTACGAATAGTTGAAACTGTTTGGAAAGAAACTGAGCTTTCAGTAGTTCCACATCGCGATAGTAAGGATGTATTTTTATTGGCTGGAATTGATGAACTGCAGACAATTCTGGACGATTCAAATGTTAGCATAAACACTATTGCTGCATCGCGACACGTTGGTCCCATTCAGTCAAGAGTTGCCGATTGGGTTAAATTAATGGAGCAATTTTATTTAACTCTTGGTAAGTTTTGTCTTTAATTTTATACATAATATTTCAACATTCAATGTTTATCTAAATTTAGAGGAATGGATAGCATGTCAAAACGCTTGGATTTATTTAATAGAAATATTTTCTTCTCCTGATATTCAAAGACAAATGCCTCAAGAGGCACGGATGTTTACAGCTGTTGATAAAAATTTTAAAGAAGTTATGCGAAATGCTTACAAAATTTCACTAGCTCTTCCAGTTATGACTAATGTCGAAAATTATCAAAAGATGAAAGAAAATAATAAACTGCTTGATAGTATAATTCGATCTTTAGAAGCTTATCTGGAAGTAAAACGTGTTGCCTTTCCCAGGTAAAGTTGTACATTTTTCAAAATCACTATTAAAATATTTGATTTCAGATTTTATTTCTTATCAAATGATGAACTTTTGGAAATTTTGGCTCAAACGCGAAATCCTCATTCTGTACAACCGCATCTAAGAAAGTGTTTTGATGCTATCGCTCGTTTAGAATTCGGCGTAAAAGAAGGTGAAGGAGGCAAAATGATTATGACAAATGACATAATTGCAATGATTTCGCCTGAAGGTGAAAAACTTCTTCTTGGAAAGGTGTGATACTAATTTTCGGATTTTATTGTTATAGTTTTATTTTTCGACTGCATTTTAAAATAATAGTAGAACGCAACCAGATTTTGCTCTTCATACGAAAAATTCTACTGTTCTTTTTCTGTTTCTGACCATTGTCATAATTCTTCTAATATTACACAACCGTATGACAACGATTACATCTTTAATTTTAGAAAACGGATTTTTGACGAATCTTTAAATGGTTATTTAATGGTTATTAAATGGTTATTCTATAGTTGGAGTTGACTTTTCCTCTGAGACTAAAATGCTTGGTGGCCGCCACTAGACCAAACTCCATATATTGGTGGCCGTTTTGTTCAATATACCATTTAGTTTATGGACAAAAGTACCGAAATGAGATCGATTTATGGATATTAATTCACTTATATAAATGAACTGTGGCAGTGTTTAAATAAAATTAAATAAGCCATTCAACTAATTCCTCTTTTCGGTTGTTTTCCTCCAAAACAGATGATTAACGTTAAATTTTCGAATTTCGAACATATTTTCTCCGTTTTCAATTTCTAACGAGAAGTTTAAAAATTTTACCTTGCGCCCTTAAACGGTAAATAATTTATTTTCAAAATCAGGTGGTTTCATATCCTAAACTAAATTACCTTAAACTAAAAACTGCATATATAAAAATGTATTTCATAGTTTATTAATCCGGTTTTTATAGTACGTGAAATATAGTTCATGTGATTTGAAACACAAAACGTGATCTAATCACAGATTCCTTGCAAGGACAACTAATTAATTAAATCTTGTTTTTTTTTTCATTCTAACATTTCCAATCAATTCCAATAAGAGTGGAAATGAAAACGACACAAAAAGACAAAATTTTATTCGTATTTAGGTAGGAAGACATAAGTATAAAAGAATTAAAAATGGATATAAACTTTTTTTCCACCTAAATTACATTCAGTAAAATTTATTTTTCAGGGATTGAAGGCTCGAGGGGCTGTAGAAGATTGGTTAGGTAGGGTGGAAGATGCTATGTTTATGACTGTAAAACGATACATGAAATTTGCATACCAATGTTACCCAGCCAAAGTCAAATGGGAATGGTTCCAAGGTAACAAGATGTAAAAATATAACAATACAGTAATATTTTTAATCTATACAGAGCATCCTAACCAAGTTGTGCTTACGGTATCACAACAACAATGGGGTGTAGATGTTCATTCAATTTTAGATCAACCAGACGAGAGTAAATGTTCCGATGATTTAAAACAATTCGAAGTGAAATTATTGGATAATTTATCAGCATTGGCAGCAATAACAATAAGATCAATTTCTGCCCTTTTAAGGAAAGTTCTTTGTGCTCTAATAACCGTGGATGTTCATGCTAAGGATACTATCGCAGACTTAGTCGCAAAGAATGTTACTAAATCGTATATGCATTTTATTGTAACTATGACTCGTTTTTATTTTAAAATATTTTTAGGTCGGACTTTGATTGGTTAAGAGCATTAAGATTTTACTGGATACCCAATACAGAAACAATGAGAGCTTGTATGGCTTCAGCTTCTATTCCGTATTACCATGAATATATTGGTGCTGCGGGCGTGTTAGTACTTACGCCATTAACCGATCGTTGCTATTTGTGCCTTATGGGCGCCCTACAAATGAATCTTGGAGGATCTCCAGCAGGACCAGCTGGCACTGGAAAAACTGAAACAACAAAAGACTTAGCAAAAACATTGGCTAAACAGTGCGTTGTTTTCAATTGTTCCGAAGGATTAGATTATAAGATGATGGGACGTTTTTTCTCTGGCCTAGCACAAGCAGGTGCTTGGTGTTGTTTTGATGAATTTAATCGTATTAATATTGAGGTACTGTCTGTAATTGCACAACAGCTCATTACTATTAGAAATGCAAAAGAGATGGGTTTGAAGAGGTTTTTCCTTTTCATATATATAATTTGTTATGATATAATGGTTTTAATTTAGATTTATGTTTGAAGGCCGTGAAATAAAATTGGAAATGTCCTGCACCGTTTTTATTACAATGAATCCAGGATATGCTGGTCGTACAGAATTGCCAGACAATTTAAAAGCACTTTTCAGGCCTATTGCAATGATGGTACCAGATTATGGACTCATTTCTGAAGTTATTTTATATTCTGAAGGTTTCGAAACTCCGAAAATATTAGCTCACAAGACAGTACAAATGTACAAATTATGTAGTGAGCAATTGAGTCAACAAAATCATTATGATTTTGGTATGAGAGCCGTAAAGAGTGTACTTGTTATGGCTGGATCATTAAAAAGGGCAAATCCTCATCAAACAGAAGATATTACCCTAATAACAGCATTAAGAGATACAAATATACCAAAATTCTTAGCTGATGATACTATTTTATTTAAGGGAATCTTAATGGATTTATTTCCTGGAATTAAATTACCAACAATCTACTATGGAGAATTACAAACAGCTATTGAAAATTGTTTACAGCAAAAGTTGCTACAGCCATTGCCAGCGATGATAACAAAGTGTTTACAACTTTACGAAACAATGTGCGTTCGATGGGGAGTTATGCTTGTAGGGCCGACTGGTGGTGGAAAAACCTGCATCTTAAATGGTTTAGCATGTGCTCTAACGTTATTATATGAAAACAAAACCGAAGGACCTTATTTTCGAAAAGTTGTTATACAAACTTTAAATCCAAAAGCAGTTAATCTAGATGAACTCTATGGTGCAGTAAATCCTACGACTTTTGAATGGCAAGATGGTTTAATGGGAATAGCTGTTCGTACAGCAGTTAGTGTAGAAGGTTAGCTTTTATTTTATTAAAAATATGATAAAAAATATTCATAATGGGATTCTTTAGAGGAAATACATCAATGGATTGTTTGTGATGGCCCAGTAGATGCGGTATGGATAGAAAGTATGAATACTGTTCTTGATGATAATAAGATGTTGTGTCTAACTAACTCTGAAAGAATCAAATTAACTCCCTGGGTTCATATGGTTTTTGAAGTTGAAGATCTAGCACAAGCATCGCCAGCTACTGTATCTAGATGTGGAATGGTATATGTTAATTCTGAAGAACTTGGAACTATCCCTATCTTTGAATCGTGGAAGTCTAAAGCAATGAGTCTATTTACTTCAGCATCTGATTTAGAAACTATTTTTAACTTATATAAAAAATATTTTGATAGTTTAATGAAAGTTTCTATAAAGTACGGGACCTATCCCATTCATCAAGTTGTTACTAGCAAGACACTACTGTGTTGTGAACTAGTTTCAGCTTTAGCTCAAAGGACAAATTTTGTTCTTTATAAAGAAGCAGAGGAAAAAGAGAGTTTATTAAATAAAATATTTATATGGACAAGTCTGTGGGCAGTGGGTTGCAATTTGAATGATTCTTCTCGAGAGATAATAGAGCAACGGTTTAGAAATCTTATTAAAGATATGATGCAGGCAGAGTGAGTTTTATAAATATCTCCAGCTATATTTATAATTACTTCTAATGCTTTCAATGTAGCCTCCCGGAGGGTGATATATGGGATTACTATATTAATTTACAACAAAATGTATGGGACCCTTGGGAAAAATCTGTGGAAAAGTTTAAGTATAATCCAGATGATAAATACTTCGCGATGCAAGTACCGACAACAGCCACAACAAAATTTGGGTGAGTAAGTTTACTGTGTCAAGAATCTTCATAATCAATGTGAACATTTTGTTTTTTCTTAAAAAAATAAACCTTACTGCGAACGCATTTAAATTCACTTTAAGTCCTATCGTAGTTGACTCTTTGACGTTTCGTAGTGTTGTGATCGTGGTTTTAATTTAGAGCTTTTTATGAAATTTCATGCAAACAGATCGCGAAAACGTTAGATTTAACGCGATTACTGTTACCGTATCGATACCGTTTTCGAAAAATTATGAACTTCTTTTTAATTTTAAACTATTCATTCGGTGGTGCATTAAAAAATCATATAAAATTGGGTACTTTCAACATTTTGAATTAATTTCTCAGTATAAGTTTTCCTAAAAATATGGTACACAATTATATCCTCTTAAAATTTAAAGTTAGATCGCTTTCCTTTTGTATATATATGCTTTTTTTTTTAATTTAAATAAAATGTTATAGTATGCTTATATAATATTAATAAATAAAACAAAGTAATACAAAATATAGGCAACTTTTGATTGGAAGTATTTCACCTCCATTGCGTTGTTATTGCGTTAGTGGAATGACATCACCTTGGCAGAAGCAACATTATTTATACTGAAATTATTTTGCGAGCCTGTGTTATTTCCGACAATACTATAAGTATGATGAAATCGAAGTCCTACTTCTGGGATATTTATCTTTATTTTCACCTAAAGAGTTATGGAGAATTTTGATAAGGATCAGAGTAAGAATGCAAAGACAAATAAGAGTATGCACAAGGATTTGAAGTCTAGAAGAAACGTTCCCTAACTTACAAGCCATAATGAGAAATTGCTACAGGAATGGTCTGTAACAGGTCCTTCGCATGGTTGCCTTAAATGTAAATCTTGTTGCAACACGCTATTACATCAAGATAAACAATGTCAATATCATTTAGCACATTAAGATACTGTGCATATGTCATCTGCGGAAACTAGCTCTGGATAGCAGTTAGTATGCAGGACAGCTCTAGACTCCAGATCACAAGAAAGGCGTAAAACATAAACGGAATTGTCTATCTCTAAATCACAAATTCGTGGGCAAGTAAAGCTTGCTCATTCATTTATGAAATGAATTTCTTCTGGTCCACTAAGCTAGAGATGAGAGCCGACCTACATTGTGAAATAATGTTAGTGGTACAGATTGAACTAGACAAGGATCTTCCCAGTGTACGAGTTCAGTATTTTAATAGATCGTTTTCTAAAATTCTATTGTTCACTTTCCTGGTATCATCAAATTCAGAGCTCTCGCACAATGTGAATTATCAGGAAAGCATGTTTGTACAGATTTAAACTGCCGTGTTATTGTCAAACTTCCGTTTATTAAGCCATCAGTTGTCTAGGAAAGATCAAAGGATATCACCACGAAGTGATTTCTAAAAATAAAAAGACAACTGCATATATGAAGTGATATGTGAATCAGATTGACGATATGTTCTAAAAGCCGAAAAAACTGCTACAAAGCTTTTTTTAAGTGGTTCATGGAAGACTTTTAACAATTTATGGTTTCATGATATTCTGTTCGTTGAACGCAACACAAAACGAATTTTTTGACATTTTTCCCCATTTTCATCTGTACAACTTCTTCACGGTTAATATCGCAAAAATGCATAAATATACGTAGAAGTCATGAGCACAAAATCGGTAATACAATCCAAAAATCAAATCAAAACATCTTGTGGTCTTGTTTGGACATCCAGATCAGGTCAATTTTCACTAAGGGTTGATCTTACAATTACTTGAAAGAATCGCAATAAGATTTATATTATTGCACACATTCTTCCTTTACGAATTACAAATTAGTAGCATAGTTACGCTAACACGAAAGATTTCCTGCAGGAACTTTGGAAGTTGTAAATAGACTGGGAAGAAGGAATCATGTATCTATACGAAGTGGTCAGCATGTTGGGAAGAACTAAAACACTTACAAAATCTATACAGTGCCCGGGAAAATGTTCATTCCACTGAAATGAAAGAACTTGATTTTTTTTTTCAATAACATTACGTGATCTACATTCAGGATGTTAAGTTGACTTTTTATTCTGGGTCGGTAAAATAAGTTTTCCAGCTCTTTATTTTCACTCGATAAAATCGACAGCTAGACTGGCCTTACTCCTGTGATTTGAAATTACTTTTAGCTGGGAACTGGAAGAGTTTTTTTTTCAGTATCTGTAAGGAAACTCTGATTATATCTTGGCACGTGACTCTACCATCTAGGGTATTGCGATAGTTACAGTGGAAATTATAACCAGAAAATGATATACGAGATGAATAGATGTGAGGAGCAAAGATTATGTACACTTACGTTAATTCCAAAAATGTATCGATATTGATTAATTTTACAAATGCTCCTAACATTTAAGATACGAATGTTTATATACTGCGAGCGTTGTCCAATTTGTAAAAATCCAAACACGAACGAATTATCTCGTGGAAGTAGATGTAAAAAGCAGATGGTCAAAAATATTATTTGTCACAAAAAGGAGATATGTTTATTTTATTTATATTTATATTATACATACCTTGATTTTTGCCGACTGCCAGAATTTGTTCTTTCTGAAAGCGGGCATTTAAGGAAAATTAGAATCTTTATCTTAATAAATAAATATTTAGATTTACTTTCTTTAAAATTTCTATAAGAAGATGTTTAGTTTTTCTAATGAATTTATTTTGTGCTTTTTTGAAAAAAAAACTCAAGGTATACATTTTGGTTATATATTGTTAATGCCTATTTTGAAATAATATTTCGGGATAGTTAAAATTTCAGCAAGATAATAACAAATTTACAAGTTACTTAAAAATGTTCATACAACAAATGTTTACATGCAAGTTTTTTTATCTTTTACTATGAATTTTGAATTAATTTTACGTTTTTTTCTGTATCATATTTCTCACGAACAGTAAAAAGAAATGTTAATACAAGGGTTACTATTTATGTATCCGGAAATATATATAAGAACAAATATTTATCATTAAATCATGGTTTTATTCTTTCTCAAAATATTCTCCGCGATGATCGATACACTTTTTTGTTTTTGAATCCCAAAAATAGAGGCGATCATTTGCTTCGAAGTGCTTCTTGCGCGAACAGCTTTTGTTGCGTTTGACTCATCTCGGAAAATCCATACAGTCGACTGCTGTTTACTTTCGGGCTCATACGAATAGATAAAAGATTCGTCACCTGCGTAGATGTAATAGAGGGCTTTTGATCCACAACGATTGTATTTTTTGAACATTTCTTTGTATCAATCGACAAAATAAGGCTGATTATTTTGAGCGATTGTCAAATTATGAGGAATCCAACGCGCACAAAAATATTGTTCACGGCCAAATGTCCATGTAAAATCTTGCGTATGCATGTCATACTAAAGCCAAGAGATGCCTCAATCTCACGGCATATCATATGACGACCTTGCAGTATCAGTTTACGCACAGCATCGATGTTTTCTGGCACAATAACCGATTTTGAACGAGCTTCTTTAAATTCGTCTGTGAGCGAACGACAGCCACGATTGAATTCACTAAACCAGTGATAATATTCAGTGGTCTTAGATGGTGCTTCATCGCCAAAAGCAGTACGAAAATTCTCATAAGTTAATTCTATTTCTTGACTGAGATGAAAGTTTCTCTGTAGGAAACACAAACGGCGTCCGTATGATAAAACGTTCTGAGTACGAATACCGTCAACAATGTCAAATTTTTGCCAGTTCTGAATACATAAATAGCAACCTACGTGTAACCCTCGTCGGCAGTCTTCAAACTAGCAATCATTCTTTTCGTTTGGAGCTTAGAATTTAAAAGTATTCTTAGTAATTCACTGGCGAGGATCGATTAGCTCTTTTCAGATTTTTATGTACGGCAAATGTAAAAATTAGGCAAAGAACTAAAACAGCGAAGTGCAATCCGATATGTAATTTATCGCTGTTTGATACGATGCTGAGACATGATATCGGCGCAACTGAACAAAATGTCCTTTATTAAATATTCCTTAGAATGTATAATAATTTTATTTATTTTATTTTATTTTTTCAGATACGTTTCCGAGTTGCTCTTTTCTCGAAAATATCCTGTGATGTTTACTGGTGAAACAGGCGTTGGAAAGTCGGTTCTTGCTGTATCTACTTTAAAAAAGCTCGAAGAACAATCAATTATAAACATGGTTGTAACTTTTTCGGCGCAAACTAGTAGTAACCGCACACAAGAAATGATTGAAGCACGATTAGAAAAACGAAAACGCACACAATTGAGTGCTCCTTCAGGAAAAACTTTGATTGTTTTTATTGATGATGTGAATATGCCAAAGTTAGATTTATATGGAAGTCAACCGCCAATCGAATTGCTGAGGTAATTTTACATTTTTCTAAACTTGGTTAATTTTTAATATATATATATTTTTTTATATAGGCAGTTTTTAGATTTCAAAGGATTTTTTGATAGAGACAAAATGTTTTGGAAGGACATAATTAATATGATCCTTGGTGCTGCATGTGCACCACCTGGAGGAGGCAGAAATCCTCTTACAGCAAGGTAAATAGGACAAATAAGGTGTAAATTAATGTATCAATTTTTATTTTCTTTATTTCGTCTAATAATTTAGATTTGTTCGTCATTTTGCCTTATTCAATTTGCCGAAACCCAGCGAAAATATACTCAAGACCATTTTTAAATCAATTTTGGAAGGGTAAGTCTTGTGTTTTGAGAATGTTTGTATATTTGTTGAATTATACGAATTACTTATCTTTATGCTTTTTCAAATATTTATATGTTGGCTAGGGCGTTAGTTAAATTTTTTATATTACGTATTTTATATTCTTTTAATGCAAACTTTTATAATAATTTAAGAAACATATTTGAATAATTTCAGATAGTAAATTTTGATGTTTCAAAGCGAAAATAATCTGCAACTTTTTGCAATATAATACACCCAATTCTGTTTTTACTCGGTATTTTTTTACACGATTTTGATTTAACATGGTTACCAAAAATAAGTTATTGAGCACTATTTATTCAATTTAACACGGTTTGATTTAATTTAAGGAAAAATATTTTCATAAACCGTAATTTTCCAGATATAACAAATATTAGAGCGCGAATCCAAAAAGTTTACTATTAGCTTTTTGCGCAATATTTAATTAAGAAATGTATCAATTGAATTACCTTTTGTTTTTATAGAATAAATTGTGCATGAATACACATACAAATCAAGTCACATTTGATAAAGACTCTTAACAAAGTTTATTTTATGAATTCTTTTATTTTAGCTATTTTTTACAGGTTTTGGATTATCTAATCAATTCACTATTTTTTTATGTACACGATGTCTTTTTTTCATCTTTTTTTATAAGATTTTTCTGGTACGTATCTACCGTGTAAAATCAGAATAGGGTGTACTTTGAAAATAGTACCATGTTCCCTATGGGAATGGTTCAGTCATGACTTTTTATTTTATAACAGCATAAGAAATACTTTTTCTAGCAATACTTTTTCTAGTTAGTTTTCTAGATAGTTGCTTTAAGTTTTAGTTGTTTTAGTTTTTCGAAGAGAGATCAGTTTTGTTTTTTTATTTGGATGTTAATAGGGATATCATTAAATAGATATTTTATCAATCAAACAACGATCGAAGTGAGATTTATTATTTGGTGGTTTGGTTTTGTGTTCAATGTGACATGATTTTTGGTTTGAAAAGGAAAAATTATTAATTCTAATATTGTATTTGTAGCATTGCTTAATAATTATTAGTCAAGTATTAGTTATTTTTCCATTTTTTTTTTTTGCTTAGAAAGTGTGAAAATAATGCGTCTGAATAGTTTAGTTAGAACACCTTAAAGGTAAAATATAGGGATGTTGGCTTCAAATTGAAAGTTCCAGATAAATACCACCCCTTGTTAGGTCATTATTTTTAAATTTGCTTATAATATGAAAAAAAAGGTATACTATTCGTGAACTAATTAAGTTCGTAACAAGTATTTAAAATGCATTATTTATTATTACAATATTATAAAACAATGTAAATTTTTTAAAAATTACAATTAATCATGCCGAAATTTTAAATCAACAGTTTATAATTTATTTATGGTCCTTTGCTTTAGATTCTTTGCCGACTTCAGTAGTGTGGTGCGTCCATTGGCCGATCGTGTAGTCAACGCATGTGTCGATGTTTATATTCGAATTGAACAAGAGTTGCTGCCTACTCCGGATAAATCGCATTACATGTTTAATTTAAGAGATCTCTCAAAATGCTTCCAAGGGATACTTCAGTCGGACAACACCAGCTATAACACAGAGATGCAAATTTATAGATTATTCTATCATGAAACATTGCGCGTATTTCATGATCGTTTAATAAATGATGAAGATAAAAATTATTTCAAAGGATTAATGACGCAAGTTTGTCAAAAACACTTTAATATGGAAATTGTAAAAGAAGATGAAACTGTCCTTTTTGGCGATTTCACAGTATTTGGACAATCTATCCAAGATAGAATTTACGAAGAAATACGGGACCAAAAAAAACTTTCGAACGTTTTAGTAGATTATATTGAAGATTATAATTTACGCACTGGACAAAATTTGAAATTAATTCTTTTTCAAGATGCCATAGAACATATAGTAAGGGTAGCTCGATTGCTGCGAACTGATCGAGGAAATGGTCTTCTAGTCGGATTAGCTGGCATGGGAAAACAGTCACTTACCCGCGTATCGTCTCATGTTAATGAATATAAATGTTTTCAAATTGAATTAACCCGAAATTATGATCGATCTTCTTTTCATGATGATCTTAAAAAATTGTATAGAATTGCTGGGGTACTTTTAAAATCTTTTATAGTCGATTCTTTACTATTCAAAATTTAATTTAGATTCAAAATTTACCAGTCGTATTTCTTTTTGTTGATACACAAATAGTAAAGGAAGAGTTCTTAGAAGATATGAACAATATACTTAATTCAGGTGAAGTTCCAAATCTTTTCGAGGGAGATGATTATGAGAACATTATTATTGAAAGTCGGGATGCATTTAATGCTTCAGCGAAGGTTATAAACAAAACTAATATTATTAAATAAACAAAATAATAAAACTTTATTAACAGCAAGATGCAACCCGTGAGAACATATACATGTTTTTCATAGATAGAGTACGTAATAATCTGCATGTAGTTATTTGTATGAGTCCAGTTGGTGATGCATTTCGCAGAAGATGTCGCATGTTCCCTTCTTTAATAAATTGTTGTACAATCGATTGGTTTTCCAGCTGGCCTCCCGAAGCTCTATATTCTGTTGCCTATGGCATTTTATTGGAAGAAGCAGGAAATAAAAAAGATGCTGAAAAACTTGCAAAAACAGCTCTATTCATTCATAAAGTGATTTTATAAATTAATTATATAAATTTTAAATAAAATAGATGACACAATTTTGATTACAGACGGTCGAAGATGCTTCTGAAAGATTTTATAATGAAATGAGACGCAGATATTATACCACGCCAAGCAGTTATTTGGAACTCCTTAAGTTATATAAAAGTCTTTTAAGTTCACGAAGAGATATTATTATTAGTAAAAGGAAACGTATATCGAATGGATTAAATAAATTGCTAGAAACAAATACTTTGGTCTAGAAATACATTTTTTTTTCTAAATTCATATAATTACAAGTGTTATTTTTTTCAGGTTGCAGTGATGCAAAAAGATTTAGAATCTTTTGTTCCTTTGCTTGATGAACAGTCGAATATAATGAAAGAATTGGTGGCAAATTTGGAGAAGGATACAGCTAATGCAGATATTGTAAAACAATCCGTTTTAAAGGATGAGGCCGTTGCCAAAGTAATCAAATTATTAACAAGTATGTTAGAATTGATATATACTTATTAAATCATTTATTTTTCGTAGGAAAAAGCTGCCGTATGTCAAGCCATAGCAGATGATGCAGCGAAAGATTTAGAAATAGCAATGCCAGCTTTACGTGAAGCTCAAGATGCTTTAAATAATCTTAGTAAAAGCGATATTAATGAAATTAAATCATTTACCACACCACCTCCTTTAGTCCAGTTTGTGATGGAAGCTGTTTGTATTTTACTGGGCAGCAAGTAAGTTATGTTTGTTTATCTATTCTATTTAATTTAATTTAATTTACAATGTAGTCTTGCTTTTAGAGTATAATTTTAATTTAAAATGTTATGTTTGTATGTTTTACACAAGAATTTCAGAAAATCTGTGTTCATCCTAGAAGAATGATGGCGTGATTTCGTGAAATATCGGGGGTATTCATAAGTAATGTCGTTTGCTGTTTCACTGTTATACTGAAGTGTATAAAGTATGTGCTTTCAACTGAGATTTCTTAGATAAATATTAAATATCCTTATTAAGTAAATGCCGGTAAACCTGAAGAAGCTCATAGCATTGTCTGCTCTTTCAGTTTAATTGTGGTCATAATGCAATTTCAGAAATTGCGAATATCAATGCAATTTATCCAAAAGGAAGTTACTACAACTAGATCTCTGCTGATATTGGCTTGGTGGTGTACATCGCTTGGTGTACTTCTTCCTTTCTTTGGGTATACAGCGGACAACTGCCTGCCATCTTTATGGAGTTTAACGTGTAGAGTTTGTTCCCGGTAATATCTTGTAACTCGAAGTCGAAAACAATTTCAATGGGTCGGTTTCGCGTCTAAATAGATAGATAAGTAGAAATCCTCTGAGAGTTACTATATCAGTTACGATTCGCTTCGCAGAACTGGATTTGGGAATTCATTTAATATGGTGATAATTGGTTATAACCTCATACTGCGCACAGGCTTAAGCATGGAAATAGAGAATGTGGATAAATCCATGATGGCTTCGACGGAAATATCCAAGATGATCAAGATGCTTAAACCTCAGCAGCAGACTGTTTCTAGAGATGCTTACAGTAATAACAGCTCGTACAATTGCCTATATAATCCTTAACATGGTTTCTGGTTTGCGAAAGGTAGAAAAGCTTTTGTCTAGCTGTTTTATTTTTCATCTGTTCTTAATGGAACAGATAGCCGAATCGGTAATAAAACGAACATGTTTTCCCATTAAATACGTCCTTAAATGCTCAAAGGTTTCCACAATAGCTCGGGACTATGAAATTGTTTTTTGGTACAGTGTAGGCTAAAATATTCGTCCCGCAGCAGCGTTCCAGCTAGAGAACTAGTGTATATGTGCTTTTCGTGTATGCTGACATTTCCCGCTGCAAAGCCTTTAAATCCTTTACATGAATGGGGAGTTCCCTTGGTCTTTAGCAATTTTGGCAGTGGATGAGAAATCGATGCTTGATAAACTTGCGGATAAATTCGCTAGATCTGATCGAATAGCATTTACATCTTTCAGTATGGGAAAACTTCGAATGACGTCCGTCTTTCTATTGCGCTAGGATTAATAGATCGTATTTAAGGCCATATTAACTATAATTACGTGGTAAACGAGAAATATTTATTCAGCTAGATTGATCACCTGTTTATATTTACTTCAATTTAAATAATGATTTAAACGTTGGGCTGAAAATCAATGACAGAATATTTTGATAATCTTGTTAATTAATAATGTGATAATAATTATGTTTCTGGCTCTATAGCATAAATTGCAAAGTGAATATACATATACATTTAGAAAAAACATCTCATCGTATATATAAGAAGCAAATTTATATTATAAATTAAATACACCATGATTGCTGTTAATATAATTTGAACCAAGGCATTAGAGATATACGTCTGAATTAGGTTTTATTTTTCTTTTAGACCTACATGGGCTTCTGCAAAACAGGTGATGGCTGATGTTAACTTTGTGAAACGTTTGATAGAATACGATAAGGAACATATTCCAGAGCTCACTCTTAAAAAAGTTAAAAAATACATAGAAAACAAGGATTTTGTCCCTGCGGTAAGTCATATTAAAAAAAAGAAAAACTAGTAAGCGTAATTTTCTAAAAACGGTCATAATATTGATTTAAATGGAAATGTTTGCAGTAAGCATATAATGTGAAGTTGTATGGTATTATATTGCATTCTTTAAAGACATTTGATTCTTAATTTTATCTGTAGATTTGTTTTATAATTTGGAATAAATGTAAGCTACAATACCATTTTTAGAAGGCATGCTTTTATTTTTATAATATTTAACCAAAACAAAAAAAAACATAGTATGCAGAAGGAATATTAACATTAGTATAGTATACAAAAACGTACAAAAATTGTAAAAAGGGTCTGAATGAAGTAGATGCGTTTCAGCGGTCCAATGTTCTGGCTTGAAAGATAAAGAATTCGGAGTGATTTAAAAAAATGTTAAAGAGTAAATAGTTAGCAACAGAAGATGCTATGTATAAAATTAAATTACATATTAACATAAATTTCACGAAAACAATCAGTTACCTGGCAAAAATTAGTTGTACCTTTTAACTTTCAGAAAATTGAAAAGGTTTCTAAAGTTGCCAAATCAGTTGCTGTGTGGATTATTGCCATTGATAAATTTGCGAAAGTTTATAAAGTTGTTGAACCAAAAATAAGAAGACAAGAAGCAGCTGAGGCTGAACTCAAAGAAGTTATGAAATTATTGCGGAGAAAACAAGAGGAATTGGCAGAGGTTGAAGCAAAAATACAAGTTCTAAAAGATAAATTAGAACAAAAAAAGATAGAATTCAAACGAATTCAAGATAGCGTGGATTTAACTACAGGAAGGCTTAACAGGGCACAAAGACTTACATCAGCTCTATCAGATGAGGAAGTCCGATGGAAGGATACAGTGCAGGTTTGTTTAGATTTTACGTTGGATGTAGCTTTAAATGGAAGAAAGCGATTGCAACGAATTATGACTAATGGAAACATTTTGAATTTTTAGATGAATTGCGATAAATGCTTTCCTGTACTTAAAAAAAAAACTTTTATCAGAACTGAAAGTACCAAAACATTTTCTTAATTTTCAAAGCGAAAAAAATCATAAAATAAAAGACTTTTTTTAGTAATATGCAGAAATCACTTTAGACGAAGTTATCTCCGCGTTAAATCTGTTCGGCAAGGACAATAGATTTTTACAAACTTCATTCTCGTTCTGTGTAGGTCTGTCTTTCCTAACAATGCAATTTAATTTATGAATGCAAATCTGCGATTACGTGTAGAAAAATCTATTTAAATTTTAATCTATACCTTTGTTCAAAGGGGCAACTCAAAATTTAGATTAAATACAATCCGCCCAACTACAAGATCACATAAAAATAATCCACATCAAAAGAGTCCTGAAACTACTTCACCATACAGGGCGTGTTTCAAAACTCTTGGCATTTGAAGACCAAAAGTGTAAAAGTTAGAATTTTTTAAAGGGTCATGTTGCAAAACTCAGCCTTAAGAAAATGTCTTTATATATACGCGTTTATCAGATAAAGGATTAAAGAAAATTCAGTGCGATTCGAAGGCATGTTATCATTTGGTACCATTATTGCCATCTACCTATGCTAATGTTAAGTTGCAGCTTGTATATCTATTTCTTTATATATCCAATTATAAAAGTCTAAAACCGGAATCTTTATTAAAGGAAACATGTTTATTTGAATAAACAGAAGTACTTGAAGTATATCTCCGGTTTAATAGAAGAACATCGTAGACTGAGGCAGGTACAACATCGCCTTCATACGAAATAAAGTCATAAATATCATATTTGTACAAATTGTCCAATGTGTAATACTTTTTCTTAATTATATTTACTTTTATAAAATTGATGGTATTCTCTGAAAATATGTTATTAATATACCATTGGATATATAATTAAATTCACAATTACGTGAATTAACGTACTATGGTGGTGGTGATGACGAAGACTCGAAAAACGAAAAACTTTTGATTTGAAGATTTTTGCTTTTCATTAACTTTACCTACAGTTCAATTTTTATTGTAAACTTTAGAATCCAGGAGAAAATTGCGTTCTTATAAAACATTTAAATTTGCCTGGCGGTCTCCTTTAACCTCCAAAAACGCTTGGTTATTTACATATTTCCTTTAAATAGTTGAAAGTTCGTCTAAATTTCGGCCTTTCTGAAAAGAAATTGTTAAGAAATTTGCTTTATAAATCGAAAAGGATAGGCGGCTTTATAGGATACTAAGTGAAGAGAAATAAGAGGTAATTGTCAGGGTGATAGAGATCTTGGGCATTTCATTAAAATCATTACTATTTAATTTATCAATTTTACTATTTTAGGGTTCCATAACGCAAAAGGAAAAACGGAACACTTGTATGACCACTCTTGCGTCTGTGTGTCACAGCCGCGCAGATATTCCGATAGTTTAAATTTATGAAATATTTTTATTTTATTTTTAATAGGGGTCAGTCGAGCCCCTTACAAAAGAAAATAATTTTTTCTTGGGTAGTGTGGGGTCTTGGTTTTAAAATTATAGCTTAATATGTGCGGAAAAAGAGCGTTCCTCCTGTATCTTTTGGGTTTCTAAGGCAAAAATTTCGATAATACCAAGGTTTATGGTTACTAAACCATAGATAACATAGAAAACTGCAACTTTTTTGTCAGTCTATAGTTATTGCAAAAAATAATATTTTGTAAAGTATTATTTAATTAAACTTTTTGTTGGTTGTTTAGAGATTTGATTGTTTTTGTTTTCTGATATTTTTTTTTTGGTAATGAATGTACGTTTATTTTTTTATTTGTAAAATGTCATACTTTAAATTTGTAAAATTTTGATACGGAACTCTCATTTCGCGAGACCGACTCCCACTTAAGCGATTTTTTTAATTCGTCTGACTTTCAGTTGTAATATTTTATTTTTATTTGTAAGAACTTTTAAAATTATTTAAGATGATGCAATTAAATAATGTAAAATGGATTTCAATGATTTAATGTGCCACAAAATACACTTTTACCTAGAAGAGTGTTTTATAAAAATATGAAAGTAAAATTTGGCGGAATTAACAAATAAAATCGATTAGATGGAATGTGTGAAAGAAAGTATCGAATGAACACGACCATAAAAATCCATTCTAAGTTTACAGTACTCGATTTCTCAATTTAATTATTAAAGTTTTGCTTATCACTGTATAGTGAATTTATATGTACTCGTATACTTCCTTATAATTTCTGTACTGCTCTCTTTTATATAGTCGTTAACTCTCGAGCTTTGGGCCATACCTGGAGATGTACTTGTGGCATCTGGTTGTGTTGCTTATCTGGGTGCATTCTCTTTCAATTATAGAAGTGATTTATCACAGTCATGGGCAGCAGAATGTAAAAAACATGATATTCCAAGCAGTGGAGAATTTAATATAATTAAAGTGCTTGGAGATCAATACGAAATGCGGGTTTGGAATGGTGCTGGACTTCCAAGGGATAATGTTTCAATCGAAAATGCATTATATGCTACGCGAGCACTTCGATGGCCGTTGATGATCGATCCCCAAGAGCAGGTAATATTATTTTTTTATTAATAATTAATATTACTGTATATATAAGAATATATTTGACAATAAAATTTAGGCTAATCTCTGGATAAGAAATTTGGAAAGTAAAAATCGTTTATATGTTACTAAAATGAACGATGCAAATTTGCTTAGAACGATGGAAATATGCATACGACAGGGATACCCACTACTTATTGAAGACATTGGTGAAACTATTGATCCTACCTTGCGACCACTCCTCCAAAGATTAATATTCTATGCGGAAGGACGCCCTCTAATTAAACTTGGTGATACGGTTATGGATTATGATCTTAATTTTAAGCTCTATTTCACAACTAAGTTATCCAATCCTCATTATTTACCCGAAGTTTGTATAAATGTTACATTAATAAATTTTTTGGTAACTAGTACTGGATTAGAAGATCAACTTCTTGGGTAAGTATAGATAATTAAAATACTATTATATAATTATACATTTTTAAACGCATATTTAACTATTCCAGAGAAATAGTGGCTATTGAACTACCAATTTTAGAAAAACAAAGGAATGAATTAGTTTTTAAAATTAATGCCGACAGACAACAATTGTTGTTACTTGAAGATAAAGTATTAAAGCTTTTATATACATCACAAGGAAATATTTTAGATGACGAGGAATTGGTAGAAACGCTAAATGATTCAAAGGTAATTAATAAAACGTTTCGAATAGTTAAACCTTCTATAACACGATTAATCCATTTTGTGTTGTATCGAAACCATGTTAAGCGAAATTTAAAAGCACGAGCATTGTTTAGGTTTATAGGAGGGCTATCGTAATTTTCACACCTGTGAAAATCATGTTATAAGAATACCGTGTTAAAAGAGCATTACCTACTTTTCTCAGACTTCATGTTGGAGGCTTCTTATTTTGTTATGCATATCAATATTTTTTTTTCAAGGAAAGGAACACGAAGACAATATAATACTCGTATATTAAGTTTATGATGATGACTGATTATGGTAAAATATCACAATATCGTATAAAATTGTAGGTAGTGTACACATTGGTATATATGCAGTACCTTCACCTTCACACATGCCTTATATTTCCAAAAATTCTATTTTTTATTACCATTTCATACCTTTTAAGAATTCTTTAAAAACAATTATTGAAAAATTCCATCTTAAGACGAAATCATAATGACAAAATTGGCGACGTGCCCTTAAAATTTTCATAAATATTAAAAAATAGAAATTGTTAATGAGAATCGTTTAGTTAAATGTAAAATGTGGTAAGTTATTTATGAAGAATTTAGGGATAAAGTCGCCAAGATCGTGGTAATTTTTAGTTTGCAATAAATTTTTATTTCATTATTATTATAGTTCATGGTTTTAGTTTAGTTTCATCCTCTAAACAATAATTTAGTTAGGTAAGTTAAAAAATTTATTTTTGTTTAGAATATTTAGCTCAATTATTTAACTCCGCAATTACTTTAAGGCTTTGAAATGTTTTTGTTGACCTAGTGGTTTAACGAGAACTCTCACCTGATTAGTTCTTTAGAGCACTTTAGGCAAGCTAAAGGATCAATGAAACTTATATTGAAGAGATTTATTGAAACTCTATAAATCAACTTCAACTTTCACAGTTGTTTTTTCGAATTTAAAAAAAATTTGTCCGATAGACTATAATTACTATTTTGTGTTATATGAATCTATTAGACTTTTTCAAATTCAATAGTTATGATAAGGACAGTGAGGCGGTATTTAAGGTAGCAATGAGTTAGAAAACACAAGAAGAATAAATAATTTTTGGAAAAAATCGTAATTAGTGTTTTGTCTGCTAAAAAATGTGTGAAAATATAAATCACATAAAAAGAAATACTGACTCCATGCATTTCTATTCCTAAAATGTTTTTAAATTACAGATTTTTGCACAACTTTTACTTTAGTTTTCTTGCGTTGAAGTGAAAAAAAAAAATCGCGTAATAAAATTACTTTTCATAAAACAAATCACGTAAGAAAGAGGTTTAGTTGTATGTACATATTTTAAATAACTTTTCATAATATACCTTCACAAGGAATTTCAAAAAAACATCCATCTTCTGAAAATCTTAGGTGTGTGTGTACATCTTAAAAATTAATTAGATTATCTGTGTATAGAATTTTGCACACGTTGAAAGAATTTTGTCTTAAAATGGAAATTATATAGTCTAAATAACGAAAATTTTTCATGTATGTCAAGTTACGTAGACAGTGCCTTAAAGAAAAGGAAATCGTATATGCGCAGGTAAAAGAGGTATCGCGTATCCATTAAATACAAATTAATCAACAGATAAAAGCAAGAAACGTTATGCTTTACCGATGATGGAAGAAATTCTTGAAGATTTCCGGAATGGGTTTTCTACGTTGATAACAAAGAGTCTAGTAAAAAATTTATTGTTTTGTCAATCGTCAATAATACTACACGCTGTTAATTGACATAGATGGCATTAGGGATTGTAAGAACATAGGGTAGCTTAGGAAAATTGAAGAAAATCACAGTTAAGAAGTCGTAGCAATGCAGAAGTTCCCTTTTCGTCGCAACGTCATATGGTTTCAAAGCTATCTTGGGATTACTTCGTATTTTTCAGAAGTTTATCCTTAATTATCTCGTCATTGCCAAGACAGTTCTGAAGCAGTTTCATCCTTGAGCTTGAACTCGATTATGTGTTGATGCAAGCATAGCAGCGTATGGTGCGGTGCTTTTGCAAGGTCTTCTCGACGAGCTCCATCCTGTGTTCTATATCAGTTTTGAAACAATAGACATTGTGAACTAAAGGTTTTGGTATACTCTAAAGTTTGTTGTCAATATGCCTGCAAGGTTTGCCAGTTAATAATGCGAACAAAACAAATTAGTAAGTAGCAAGGTTGGCATTGTTTTAAAAAAAAATCGATTTCATAGTGGGCCAAAGATTGGAACCACCCACACATCAGACAGGAAACTTAAGACAGCAGTGTCATTGCCAAGGTGTTTACACCAATGCTTTAGCATTGTTCAGAAAAGGAGAATTTCAAAATTTCGTATCAACACGCCAAGCCTCTTAAAATTTTTAGATGGTACACTCTTTTATAAAGGTACTGAAAGCAATATGGAAAGGAATTACCAGACACATGGTTATACAGACTCAAACAATCTCGAAGTGATGATACGACAACTTTATTACAATCCAAACCTCTCAGAAGGTGTAAGGTGTTCTGTGGAGTTGTATACTCTGCCTTTTAGTAGCGAAAAAAAACGTGAGAAAAAAACTTTACAATAGACCATATACTTCATAACTATCATGTGAATCATTTGGGACAACTGGATTCGATGATGAAATATTCGAAGTGTATTTTTGTAGCCATAGACGCGTTAAGCGAGTTTGCTTTGAAATCTTCGATCAAATCAATTGCTGCGGATGTTGTAAGCAAGCTGGAATTTTAAGCCGATCTATTTGGAAATCTGCGTAGAATTGGGACATAGAGCAAGATACCGCAAAGTTTTTACAATGGGGTATTTCAAGAAGCAACGGCCAAGTCGCTTACTTATAGTACTTTATTCACGATGGTCCGTATCAGATCCAAAGAAATGGTATTAAAATGTTTCTAAATTGTAACGAGTATTTAATTCAATTTTGAATCAACCTACTCGAAAAACACCTTTTAAGCCTAAGTTCTGAGCCAAGATGTCTAAATTATGAGATAAGACAATTTGTTAAAGAAGAGATGATACTATTCGAAAACGAACGCGAAAATTAGAAAATACTGGAGAAGAAAAAGGTCGCCTGCTGAAAGTTTGATCTATAGTCCGGAGTCTGGACGCCCGGATGTGGAATGTGGGAACAAAGCATTTGATATCCAAGTGTCCAGGAAATTGCTATTGCACACTGCAACCGCTGTAACTAGCACAAGTTTATAACGATGTTAACAACTAAAGGCCGAATTGAGCAAGAGAATATTGTCTGACCCCGAAAGATTCTGAAAGATCAATAGGAAATTCCGGAAACATTGTTTCCCGGTTATCGAGGAACTAAAGAAATTGAAAAACTCAGAAATTGTGTTGAAGCCTTCAATTTTCGACGAATAAAGAAAATGCATAAGTTCTGACCTTGACTTTGAAGCGGTCGGTCTCAGAAGTGTTGCAAATGGTACCAGAGGGTCAGCTCGGCTGCTAGTGTATGTTCTTACAAACACTCGGAATCAGGTAAAGCACAGGCAGAAAATTAATAAATTGGAGTCGAAGAATAAAACGAAGAAATAGGACTTAAATTCTTTTGACCTACAGCGGAAATAACGAAATGCGAAATAAGGCTGCGATCGACACATACATTAATTCATTTAGAGTTAAAAATTTAGAACTGATCGTAAAACTATCCCGGAATAAAGCTATTGCCGAGATTGCATTATATTCGTTGCAATCAAGAAACTTTTCATTTATAGGACCTTTTGCATTGCAATACATGAACTTCCTTTAGTAAAATATTTTTTTCTTAAATTAATATTTATTGGTGGTCCCAGATCTACGGCCTCGTTATATTAAAACAACACGATCATGATCAAACAATTTTGCTGCCTTCTTTAATTAGTTAAATAAATCGTACAACTATTTCTTTCAAATTGTTATAATTTATCAAACATTTAAAATCGTTTTACTTTTAATTTATCAAAAATATAAATTCATAATTCATAATAGAAAAGATAGGTTGCTTTTTTTTCCTAAAACAATTTAAATTCCGTTCCATTAATAGGATTGCACTCACTTTCAGTTATGGCCTAATAACATTATAATCGTATATTCTTATTTCAGGAAACTTCATTGATTATCAATGCTAGACTTATAGATACTGAGGAGACAGAAGCACAAATTACGGCAACTAGAGAAAAGTATCGCGGTTTGGCATCACGGGGAGCTGTTCTGTATTTTGTAATTGCATCTTTAGCTGAAGTAGATCCTATGTATCAATATAGTTTAAAGTACTTCACTTATATATTTTGTTCCGTCCTTGAAGTACCAGCCGAAAAAATGTCTATTGAAGACCGTATTGAATATTTAAAAGTAGAAGAGCTTAAAGCAATTTACCTGAATATATCACGTGGACTTTTTGAAAGGCATAAAGTAATTTTTACTTTTATGTTAAGTCTTGCTATTGAAAAACATGTAAGTTCACTAAAAAGCGACAAAACGAATTATATATATATATTTATATATATTTTTATTATTTATTTAGGAAGGTCGTATTAACGAGAAACAGATTAATTATTTGCTTAAAGGACCTGTGGGGGAAGTAAAAGCAAAGGCGAAACCAAATATTAAAATTGGCGGAGAAGAATGGAACTGTTGTTTATTCTTGGAACAAAATTTTACAGCTTTCAAAAATTTGATTCAAGAACTCAACTATAATATACAAATAAAATTGGGCGCTCTTACAGAGGTAAAACAAAATAAAAATGATATAATTCAAATTAAAATGTTATTCTTATTTTTAAAGACAATTTTCTCTGGAAGTTCACAGAAAAAATCGACGTTGAATGATAAATTAACACATTTTGAAAAATTAATGCTTGTGAAGACGTTTAAAATGGAACGCCTGATGATATTTGTAAATTTTTATATAAACGTTACCTTAGGGCCGTTTTTTACAGGCGTAGCAGGAAGCACGAGTTTGAATGTTGTGTATGTTACTTTGACTTCAATGCTGTCCAAATTTGATAATAGATTTTAAATATTTTATTACAGATTCCAAGATACATCGAATATCACACCGTTGGTGTTTCTACTTTCAACTGGTTCAGATCCTATGTCAGCTTTTCTAAAATTTACGGCTGATATGAAATATACAGATAGATTTTATTCAATTTCATTAGGCCAAGGTCAAGGACCAATTGCCGAAAGTTTGATCGAAAAAGGCTTAAAGCAGGGTCATTGGGTTTTCTTGCAAAATTGTCATTTAGCTACATCTTGGATGGAATCAATGGAAGCTATAGTTCGTAATATTTCTCTTGGCGTAACAAAAACTCATACAGATTTCCGACTCTTCCTATCATCAATGCCAACTAAGGAATTTCCTATTAGCGTTCTTCAAAATTCTATTAAAATCACTGATGAACCTCCAAGAGGTATCAAAGCGAATTTACTGAAAGCCTTAGGAGATATAAATAAGGATTATTTTGAAAAACACGCACTAGGATGGAAATGGAGGACACTTATTTTTGGTATTTGCATGTTCCATGCAGTAATTTTAGAAAGGAGAAAATTTGGACCTTTAGGATGGAATATTTTATACGAATTTAATGAGAATGATCGTGAATGCGGTCTCCGTATTTTGGATATATTCCTTGAAAAAGAAAAAGGAGATGTGATTCCTTGGGAGGCACTAACTTATATTAATGCTGAAATAACTTGGGGAGGAAGAGTAACAGATTACTGGGACCAGCGGTGTCTAAGAACTATTCTTAAAGTGTTTTCTTCACCTCGGGTTCTTGAAGAAAACTACAGTTATGATCCAAACCAAGTATATAAAAGTCCTAAAGTAGATACCTTACAAGAGTTCAAGGATTACATTTCAAATTTGCCGATTGAAGATCATCCAGAAATATTCGGAATGCATAAGAATGCAAACACAGTTTTCCAAACAAAAGAAGCAAATGTTCTATTGAAGACATTACTTTCAGGGCAACCACAGGCATCGACGGGTTCAGCTCAAAGTCAGGAAAATGAAATGGTCTTGCACATGATTGCTAAGGTGGCAAAAGCATTAGTGCGACATATTGTGAGAGATGAAATGCATCCAGAATTGTTAGAGGTAAGTTTATTAGTGTTTTTGTAATTTTTCAAATTTTAAGGAAAGAAATGTTTCGTATCAACTTTCATAAGGACGAAACTCTTATGGAACCATTTTAGATTTTGGTTCATGCATGTCGTTTTCTGCACTTGCAAAAATCTAGGTCAGTTAGATCGAGTTTAATGTAAATGTAAATCAAGTGGAAACTGGTATCGAGTCAAATAGATTTTACTAATCAAGGCTCGAAGATTGAGTTAATATAGCTAAAAAATCGTAGAAAAGGGAGATTAAAAAGAGTCCAGTTGGTTTGGATTGGTATGGTCTCTCAAAATGAGCACTGAGCTATCTCAATATAAGAATACCTAAGTTTATTATTTGCGAGTGTAAAGACATTTCGCTGTATTATGCTATCAAGTATTAACAAAAAAAGTTCTTTATCACCTCAGCAAACTGAGCTATATTCAAAGCGTGTTGATGAGCTAAGTTATTAAATATAACAATGAGGTGTACAAGTTCAAGTTCAAGTCCTTAGAGAAATTTGTATTAGCCGTCAATGCCTCGATAAGCAGTGTTTCCCTCTTAGATGATAAAATTAATAAACCCACGAGTGATGTGTTTGATAATAACAAAAAGTTGACGCATAGGCTTATTGATGAGTTCTCTTTGGCAAAACATAGACAAAATCAGAGATTGTGCAGCAATAATTCATCTGCATCGAGTTTTTATTATCTAAAGATTTTTCATATATTTCAGAAAATAACTAATTCACTAATTTCTATGCTCTTCTTTAATAATCTATTGAAGTGCATGCCATCGAAAAAATCATTTTTACTAGAAAGTTCTTTACTTGGTTGGTATACGCGTATATCAAAATGAAAAAAGGCACTTTTTCTGAAAACCGAAATACAAAAATCATAAAGGAAATTTTTTTTAAACAACGAGTCCGTTTCTAATTATGTCATCGCCATGATCTTTAAGAGGAATTAGTTAATTCAAATAAGTTCACCAAAAAGGCACAAAATTGTCACATTAAAAAAAAAAACACAGCATCTGCATATGTACAGAGATGAGAATGGTTAAAAATAGCTTAAATCGGTGCGTGGAAATACTGCACAGCGTGCGTGCGGCCGGTTTGAGGGTCGGATGTATGCAAGAATTAGGACTGGATTTATAAAATATTAAAAGTCGAAATTAAAGAAAAAAGAAAATGAAATTTGCTCAGTTCATTTAGTTATACAAATTTAAAATGCTTCGAACTACTGCGGCTGATCTTCCTTTGTCATTCTTCTATTGTGTGCGATTTAAAAATTTAGGTACTAATATAAAAATATATTAAAATTTCGCAAGTATGACGTTATTACCAAAGCTTTGACTCATACGAAGTTTAAAGACGTTTCATTAAAAAGGTTCACGAGAGTTACAATCGTCTGTTTATTTTCGAAAAAAGTCATCAAGTGCAAGAAACGAGAATTAGCTCCGTAGAAAAAAATACTTAAAAAGTTGTACCGGCACCGGGATATAAAATTCTAGAAATGTTCACAGTACTTTGTTCACTACTCGTCGCGTGTACAACAAATTCAAACTTTAAGAATAACGATCATTGGTGATGTATGCGATCAATTTTGAATACTTTCCTGCTCGTTTCTTAGATCAAATAAACAAACGTTCCATTTTCGCGTTGAAACTGTGTAGGTCTAAATGGTGTAAAGTAAGTGTAAAGGGTTTACTACAACAAAAAAGCACATACCCTGATCGTGCGGTAGACGCATTTGTTGTTTAGCTGGAAATAGATCTTGCCAAAAACTTGGACTTATTTCATCACTTGGTGTGTATCGTTATCGATTGACTGAGAATATTTCAAAGATCAGAAGAACTTCACAGACTCCAAAACTATGAAAATATTAATTCAAGATCAAGATCAGATTTAAATACGACATCAGATACGTGCAAAAACAAATGGGGACACAATTCAGTTGATATCTAAAGGTGACCGGAAGAAACAAGCGTATTGCTTTCTTCGCACAAATAGTGAGACATGTGATCTAATTCATGTGCTTTTACAATCTCTGAACAGATTTTTATTATTTCAACATCCTTCGCACTGTGACTCATGGTGCTAAGGTACACTTCAATAATTACGAAAATCTTCCAAGGGAAGTTGTGATAATAATTCAATCCAAATTTACGAATCCTTCAATGGGCAAATTTTACTGGAACGTTGTGTGGATATATAAGAGTATAATGCAATTAATGTCTCAAGAAAATCTATTGCAGTCTTCATATCGTTGAAATCGCTGTTTACATCAGTTCTTGTATTTTCAATGTTGAAAATTATTCAAAATTTCCTACTAAATTGTAGTGCCAATTATCAAGACTCGTTTGAGTTTAGTTAAGCGCACTTTTGCCGTCGGCTTCGAACGCAAATTGGAAAGAAATAATAAGCTTCTACAACTGAGAACGATGAATTCTACGGTCTAGGCACCGATAATACAATTGAAATTGATAAACAAATTACGGGAACACTAACTTGAAGTCTTCATCGGCTTCTGGTCAAGATAAAAAGTCCAAGCTTCGAGAGCGACTTTATCAGAACGAAATTCGAGACAAAAATATCGTAGAAACTGGCGGACATATTGCACGACTTTGGTATTTTATTGGTACTGTTTTAAAGTTATTAATAAATAAAATTGCAAAAGAAATGAATTCGATTACTTAAGAAAAGAATTTCAGAAGATTATTTGTTTTACAATCTATCTTAGTTTAACGTTGATGTAATATCAATAAATTTCAAATCAATTTCTTTTGGATATTGAAAGTTTTTCTAAAAGGCTCATATAGAATTACTAACATTTTTAATATTCAAAGTTTAAGTAAGTACAAATAGTTATAGACAAAAATTTTAAAAGAATAAAAATTCGGCAACTACAACAGAGGCTAGATCTTTAAATATCTATGACTTCCTTAATTTTAGGAATTCAAATATTTCCTTTTACGAACACGTATTTAAAAGTCTATACTTATTTTTTAGATATTTAGGTATAATAAGTCTAGGCTCTAGAAAAAATCTAATTCAATGTGAAATTTTGAAAATATTTGATCCAATAAATTATCTGAAATCTCATATGCAAGATACAAGTGCATTTCAAGTTTAGGTGTATAGGAGGACCCATATGGAGATTCAAAATGAAAAATTTACCTTTTGAATATTTTGGTGTGTAATTAATTGAGTTACAATGATGTGACATCATCGGTGTATTTGACTCGTTGCTTAAACATTTCAACATCCAGTTTATTAAAGAAAGAAGGTCCATGGTTCAAGCGAATAACCGAATTAGTATTATCACTTTATTCAACATTTTCTCGTACCTACAATTATTACAACATTCCAGACTGGTAGATAAAATAATTTAAATATTTTATTCTTACAGCTGGATCAAATTGGAGGTACAAAATCCCTAACAACTGTACTCGTCCAAGAAATTGATAGATATAATAATCTACTTAAAATAGTACACAGCAGCTTGGAGAATCTAGAAAAAGCTATTAAAGGCCTAATTGTAATGTCTGAAATATTGGAAGATGTATTTAAATCGATTCTCAAAAATTTTGTACCTGATTTATGGAGTTCAAGTAGTTTTCTCTCCTTAAAAACTCTTGCAAATTGGGTACCTGATTTTCAAAGGCGTATACGTTTTATTCAAGTATGATCGATTTAATTATTGTTCGAGTTCGAATTAACATTGTCTTTCTGTAGGATTGGAAAAATGGGGGTGCTCCCTTGTCTTATTGGATCAGTGGTTTCTTTTTTCCACAAGCCTTTTTAACGGGAATGCTTCAAACACATGCTCGAAGATTTGGACAGCCAATTGATTCATTAAAAATAGATTTCGGAGTTTATTCGAATGTAATTAATCAACAAGATATCTATGATAATCCAGGAAATAAGGTTAAAATTAAAAGATAAAAATATTAAATATACATAAAAATTTTAATATTCCTTTTAGAGCCTTTACGGAAAAATTTCACGTCCAGATATTGGTGTATTAGTGCATGGAATTTTTATTGAAGCAGCGCATTGGGATAATGATACTGCTCAATTAGAAGATGCTGACGTTGGTGAACTTTTTTCAAGGCTGCCTGTTGTTTGGTTCAAACCATGCACTGTTGTGCCCTCACATAAAAGATATGACGTAAACACAAATGCATTAATATAAAATATATTCTATTTGATCTCCTTTTCCAGGCTCCATTATATAAAACTCAAGAAAGGGCTGGAGTCCTCTCAACTACAGGTCATTCGACAAACTTTGTACTGAATGTCTTGTTAGAATGTAATTATGAGGTAGACTTTTGGATTCTGAGAGGAACTGCATTAGTTACTGCAGTCGGTGAAAACATTGCATAGACTATAATTAAATGTTAAGATGTTTAATTTTTAAAAATTTTAGTTTGCATTTCATTATAATTACATATTGCAACTAAACTTCATGGGGTTTAATGTTTGAATTTTGTAGTTGTTGTATGGGTGTACCTTTCTACTGTTTGCTTCCCTTACAATCATAAGCAGTATTTCGTCTGGTTCTATTCATTTTGATTAGTATATGTACAACAATACTACATTCTGATGGATACATGACGTGATTTGTATTAATACCATAAGCTGAGAGATCCTAATTAATATCTTCACAACTTTCAAACGTGGGAAATTGGATTTAACAATCCATAAAAAATGGCATAAAGTAAAGGGAATGAACTTACCATGTATTCCGTTCTGGATTAGTAAATTGTAGGCAATGATTTCATATTATTAACAGGTCGAATCTCTGCTAACCAGGAACAAACTCTAGATTGGTACTGCTTCCAAATATAGGGATACTTGAGAAATTGCTTCAAATGTAGAGCTTGAATACGTGGAAATGATTATTGAGAGTACGGAATAAATCGCATTGGCTTTAGAAATAAGTAATTTATAATTCAACAGTCATACAGAAATTATTTCTTCGTAGTATTAAAGATGGTTAATAAACCATATCGTTTATTGATAATTAATAATTAAAACCTAATCAGCTGTTTTTGGAAGAAAATTTTTAAAACGTTGGAAGATTGAATTAATCGATTTGGAGAACGAACGGCTTGTATAAGGTCCTCTAAGGGCCTAAAATGATCACGCCAATGACTAAATTTTCATTTAAATCCGTCTAATGGTAGGTATAAAGGCACAGAGAGACAAATACAAATTTAAAATGATAAAGATCGCTTCTGGAGCTCAAAAATATTTTAAACTTTCTTTAATTTGTATAAAGATATTTATATAAAATGTAAATAGGTAATTTATATCAGTAATTTCTTTTACGTATTGTTATACCTTAGACAAATATCAGTAGGTTGAACTGCATCGATTCCAAGTAAAATATTTCAGATTTAAATCTTTAATTGTTTATTGAAATAACGTTAATAATAAACTCTTATTTAAATTTAAATTCGATTTTTAGTGATACAAAACTTCTAATTTATGTGGTTTACAGCACTCTGTTCATCGTCAAGAAAATACTTAACTCGAAGGGTCACAACAAAACGCAATCAGCCGTTTAAGTTATAAAAATTTACAAGTGTGCGAAGTGACTTGATTACAGGTGAGAAGATGAACTTTAGGTACTTTATAGGTGAAATTGCAAAGTGTATAAATGATAAATAATTAAACAATAAAAGAGTATTGAACCGTTGGCGAGAAATATTTGTCCGCAAGGATAGTTTTTTCCTTAAACTTAGAAAAGAAATATGTTTTCTTTCAAAAATAGAATTTTTATGTAACATTGCAATGTCATACAAATCGATCGGTATATCATTTACCAAAATCAGACTCAACACAGTTTCACCTATGCGTAAATTACACCAGAAAAGTTCATGGTGGGAAGCCTTCCATTCCTTTCACCCAGGTGCAATTTTCTTAGCACAACAGGCCGACTGCAGTTACATTGACCTGGAGTATTATAAATGTGATGTTTATGTGTTCTAATCTAAATAAAAATAGTGTGCCAACCAATAGTAGAAATCTATGATATTGGCATAGTCATCACTTACTTTGGTAAAGTAATTAGAAATCTAAATAGATAAATAACGAGAAATACATACTTCTTCAGTTCGTTTTTTTCTCTATTTAATTACGAATATCACTAGTTAACTCTCTCGATAATCAATTAATATATCGCCAAGTGTTTTGCGTCTGCAAGTTTTTCTCAGTTGGACTCAAATTCCACTCTTAGTTAATATTTTTAAAGATAAAAATAATTTTTAGTATTGAGAAAGCTCTCAAAGACATAATTCTTGTAATGTTATTTAAATATCGTCATACCGATAGGAAATTCTGAAAATAATAATAATTAATTTTTTATATTACGTCGCCATTTTCCGGATATTGAAGATATATTTCAATTCATTTACTTCTTCTGATAAGTTTTTAAAGTAACTCTGATAAAATATGGGGTGTGTGTTATTAGTTTAAAGTTTAAATGCAAAATAGAGACTTCAATCTTCACCAATTTTTTCATACTTTAAACCCTTATTTCTCAAGAAACCACGTACAACCTAACCTTACCTTAAAGTAAGTTCAAACGAGACAAAGTCATTCGCATAAGAGGCCCAAATTCCATACAAATTAATAGCGCACAGGTATTTTTAGATTTGAAAATTTCTGCGGCCCTCAAATTGCATGACCTTCGCGGTTTCCCAAGAGAATAAGTAAAACTTAGTGCCCTTAGCTTGTGTGCACAATCACTCAATGACTGTGTCAGAGGACTGAGCGTATGACTTACTAACCTAAACCTAAAGAAAATCGATATAAATCTAATGAACCTGCACATATTTTCACACTACTTCAAATACTGTAAGTGGAAATATGTGCGCGTTAAATTGCATTATGCAGATCACATGAAGAGTCATCTGATTATCACATCATC
The DNA here is from genome assembly GCA_001932985.1 of Proctacanthus coquilletti. Lineage (NCBI taxonomy): Eukaryota > Metazoa > Arthropoda > Insecta > Diptera > Asilidae > Proctacanthus > Proctacanthus coquilletti. The sequence continues at coordinate 155,073 of MNCL01000224.1, forward strand.
AACACATCACACTATTAGACACCTGAGTGTGATCATATGATTTAGTGTCATGTGATAGGTGTCCTTATGTAGATCTTTCGTATATTCACCACGATCTTTTCTTTTTTGAGGGAATGTATCATATACTTTATTGGGTGCGGGGTGATGTGTCTCACATTCTTGCTTTTCTTCTTTAGAAAATTTACGCAACTGTTATACTTCCTTCATTTGTATAAAAATTTTTAAAAATTTTATCAAAATCAATTTCATTAAAATTTCATTTATAAGAATAAAGATTTCCTTATCATACAGAAGCAAAGTTTATTCCAATATACTCTTATTAGAGCAGTTTATGTGTCCATTGTACTTTGATTTAAATCCATTTGTTATTGCATCTAGTTTTATAAACTGTTCTATCTTACCTGGCTTATTGTACTTAGGATTAGATAAACGTAAGCTAAAACGTAAGGTACATCGCCAAGAAGGTTGTAAAGAACAGAAAGAACAGAAGCCTGAGTAGTAGTGAAGTATTATACAGCTCAAGATCAAGCAAGATTATGTTAGAACACGGTATATTAGAAACGGTAATTGGAAAAGCATTGCATACGGCTAGCAATTAATTTTAATGCTACAGTCTTAAACTAGAAGAAATACAAAATCACTATTCCGAATTTCTTAAATGAAGATTATAATGACTAAAGTATGTACATATATAAAATCATTGATAGAAAAGTTAAGATAATGACTTAATGGCTTTTCAAATAACTTCTCGACGAATTCAATTATTTATTCTAAAATTGAAATTGGGAAAATACGGTACAGATAAACATGGGAAGCAATCAAATCGGCCGCATAAATTCGTTGATGCTTAAAAAGCTCTGGGATGGAACACATACACGGTTTTTCCTCTCTAGTAAATTTTAGTAAATTTTTTTGCTCAGACTGAGAGATCTGGGTTGGTTATGAAATGTGATTCCTATACCTACGGTGCTTGTTATGAAACATGTTTGAATTTTAATATGGAATTTATTGAAGTCATCTGTGATTTTGATGTACTTTAACCTTTTGCGCTCCTGAGCCTCTTCAGAGCAGGCAGGCATTTTATGATTTCTAGGCACATCAAAAACGTAATGCAGCAAATGGAAAAAAAATATGTCACGATTTGTAGTTGGTTATTTCGCTTCTTGACTACTCAATATTGATTTTTTTTTTGTCCATAAAAATCATAACGTATGCTTTTTATTTAAGTTTCAAATATTAATTTTGCTTTCCTGTGCTGCAAGTCCATAAGCGTGAAAGTAAAATACGTTGCAGTGCAAAGGATTAATAATTTCATTTATTCCATTAAAATTTTCATAATACAATTTCTTAAAAGATTTACAAAAATATTGTGGTTGAATTTATGGCAGAGCATCCTAATCTAGCTTAAGAGTACACCGTAGGTAGCGAAGTTAGAATAAAAGCAATAAATTTTCGAAGGAAATAAACAAAAACTTTTAATTCCTATGGATATCCAAAAAGAACCGCAGATGGATGGGTAATTGTTAGATTTATAATTTGGTAAGTAAAAAATAAATATTTGTAGCTTAGATAAGAGTAGATACTAAATTTCATATTAAAGAGAAATTACGATATAATGAAACCCAAAGAAGTAGAACTGAAGGATATCCAAACAAGTTGTTAAGCCGCACAGACGTGGAAGGGATATTAATTAATTTACTAAACCTACGCGTTGCTTCAGAAAGCCTAAAAGAGTTTGGGGCGATCAGGAGAATAAAACCATTACATTTCAGGAAGAAGAAAATATTCTCCTTTCGCAAATAATTTTGAGGTGTAAGAAACAAGAATGGAACGAAATAATATCGAAGCAATTATAAGGCTAGCCAAACAGAATACTGCTTTAAAAAGCGAAAAGTTTCGTCTGAAAACGAAAAGTATGAGCTATTAATAGATAAAATGAAGGAGAATAGAGAATAGAGATTTCAAAAGCAAAAAGCTATTCATAAAAAAATAATAATATTAAAAAAACAAAACAAAAGAAAAAACAATTACGTATTATTTATAAATGCGAAATATTTTTGAATGAAGCTTGCGACTGTGATAAGAGACACTCCTGGCTTCACTACACACAGCAAGCAAGTTTAGTTCATGTCAGCTGTTATACTATTCTATCTGTGACTTTATATTAGCCATGTTGAATGTTTCGAGGCATCATATACCCAATCAGAATCGCAGTGTTAAGACGAATCCAGTGATACCTCATTTGTCAGAATCGGTTGAGCAATTGGACATACTTACCTTACGACATAACTCTCCTTTTTGGTTTCGCTGCAGTCAGGTAAAAAGTTGGAACTAACAGAATGGAGCCCAGGTTTGAAAGAGCCTGAGATGAAGTGGCCAGTAAATCTCATCCACTGAAATGTATATCGAATTATTCTCCCTGTACTGTTAATGCTGGTTTTGAATGGCAACAGGGGTGTATAAATACCAAAATTTAGCAAAACGATATCCTTTTTGGCATTCTGGGCTTTTTATCTTGTCGAGATTGCTTGTTTCCTTTTTTCGCGTCCCTAAAAACGGTCATTGACCAAGGCTGCAGTGAATAGCCAGAATCGTCTAAGTTCAAAGACCATAAATGTGGATCTTGTGATGGTCCTTCGTAGCCTAGCATCAATACATCTGTATTTTCCAAGAGCTGGAAAAGATCTCTTAATATAAAAACTATATATTTAAAAAAGTGTTTGCTTTCAACCGTTGCATGAGCGCTGTGATATTCCTTACAGCTATAAAAAAGGTGCTTGTTTTTCGAAGGTGTGATTATTTTAATATGCGTATGTACCGTGTCTACATAACTAATTATTTCCGTTATTCTAGTATTCTATTTCATGGTTCATTTTGTATTTAATTCACTTAATACAAAACATTCCGTATGCAATAATAACTCGAAAATTGTTTTTCGGATACAAATTTCGAATAGAATGAAATTTCGTTTCATGTTCAGTAATAGACCGAGTTGCATGAGCATGCAAGTGCACCAGCACCTCCCAGCAAGCCACGTCAGCATCATTTCTAGAAAGCCAACTATTCAGGCCTCCCCATCTAATTATTATAGCCAAGAATCCCATGTCAGCAATTTCATGCACGGAAAGCAATTGCACATTATGAAGAGTTAGTCTGGCATCGACTATTGCACAATATACTTCAATAAATTATAAATAAAAGTTCAAGAACACTTAAATTGTTTCAAACATTTTCTTTGGAAGATTAGCTCTCCATGAACATAATTACCGCCAGGTAGTGATCTGCACAATAATCGACAAAATAATTTTATTTTTTAAAATAATGGCGCATCTTCATATGATTCATCATGGAGGGAAAGAGTCGTGTTGTCGTACGACAGTTCCACACCATTTTTTAGAGTAAGAAGGAATTCACTTAAATTTTGCCTCACTTCTCGGCTGGAATGATATAGACAAATGGGCGCAAAGTTTTCAAATATTGTTGAATTAAAATAAAATGTTTTATTATTTTGGTCCAGGAATACATAGCGTCCTTGACTACACTACGATATATGGTATAAGTTGATTGTAACGCTGTTGTTAGTTTAAACCGTGTCTAGACGCTGTTTTCTGTGGAAGAGAAATTAATAAGTAAATAAAATTTTATAATCGAAACTACTATAGGGTGGGTAGTTGAACAGTGAACTAGTTCGACATAATGAATTAGTCCGTCATTTCAAAAAATCCGACATTAACACTCTTCGCGAACGTATCAGTTTATGTTGCGTATAGACCCCTCCGACCTAACTTAGTTGACCGATGGCTGTCGTTTGTAACAACCATGAGAAAGACGATCAATTTTCGCGTAAGTATTTCGATTTTTGTATCTTTTATTATAGGAAGTAGCTTAAAAAAATATATCATATGTTTTCGTGAGTATTTTGATATTTAGAACATGAGCAATAATATTAAAAGCTAATTTCAATGTGAGTAATAAAAATACATGAGGACTGATTATTCTTAGAGGCTGGATTCGATTTGTTGAATTGGGATTTGCCTATTTATGTTTTTATATTCATGTTTTGTTTTACATTATACGAGTATAATAAGAAGATATTTTATATTTAAATATTCTATAAGGAATTTTCTTAAATTTTCAAATTTTTCTTAATAATTCTTGCTATTAATATAGAGATCAATCTAAATTAAATATCTTTATTTTTATTTGAACTAAGTCCGTGATTCTTTTCGCAATTGGTAGTGGTTCAGTGTATACTACGGTAGTCGAAATTCGATTTTTTAAAGGGTTATATCTGCTTCATTTTATGTGGTTAAGGTTCAGGTCCTTCTCCATAAATCTTCAACAAATGGACTAAAAAGTGGTAAAACATCCGCAGCTATAGAGTCTCACAGTTCCAAGGTCTCAGAAGAAATGGTGGTTCACTGTTTACATTGCATTAGACATACAATAGAAGTACTCGTGCTTAATCTGAAATAAGTGTTCTTAGGATACTTAGGATGGTTCTTTCTTCAGAACCCGCATTTACTTATATGTGATCCGTTCATATCGAAATGGATACCATTTCTTGAACTAATAATTTTATGTTGATCTGACTTTAATGTATTCAGTGAGGGTTAAAATTGTATGAAATTGTGCCACTGCACGGCTTTCAAAATTAGATTCAAGATATAGAGTACTTTTTGGAAGTCAAAAGAAGAAAAAAGCATTTGTCAAGATTCACTGATGTTAAAACTTTATTTTCTCGAAAACTTTTCTTGCTAACTTGCTCCCTAAGTGAACCTTATGTGTTTACAAAAGGATCACTGTCTTGTCTGAGTTAGTTGATAGAAATTTAAAGTGAATTCTATCGTTCTAGCGGTTAAAAAAAGGGTATTTTTATCATATTTATGTAATAAAAACTCAGTTTACAGGAGTTTATTTTACATGTTTTCAAGAGATTAAGATCTGTTGAAGTTATGCGTCCGACAAGTTTAAAAAATGTAATTTTGAAATAAATGCGTTTAAAGTTTTATTCATAGAGCACATAACACCTGAAATAAGTATTTAAAATCTGTGCGCCATTATAAAACTTATTGCACCTTATTTAAGGCATAGTGTAAACAAAAACAAAGATAAATTAATATTTTTAAAAATTCTAGATTGACAATACTCTTAAACATTTTCTGTATGAAAACTCAATAAATAATTCGTGCTTTGGATTTTTCTCGCTTTGGGATTTGGCTTCAAGTGTAATCAAATCACTTTCGAACATTGAGCATGAACTTTGCATGTGTTCTCTCATAGTACTTATTTCTAGTTCACTAGTTCTGCTACAAGACCCTTCTATTCGCTCACGCATGCTTGTGGGATATCTTTCGATACGAGACGCGATCGATCTCGTGGATATATTAAAAATTCTTATAAATAACTTCTTATGAACTAAAACTTTCCACGAGGGTGTTGCAATAAAATATATAGGCATAGATTTCTGAAATTCACTATTTATTTCTTGGCCGTTTTCTTTTTACAGTGTAATTATTAATTCTTGTTCGCCAGTTTTGTTGATCAATATGAGACCTATTTAAAAATTTGCGTTTTCCTTCACCAATTCGGTTTATGCCTTCTGCTTCATTAATACGTTTTCAACTGTCTCCATTTTAATTTTAATATTTTTTTTTCGCTGGAATAAAATCTTTTTGTATTGCAGTAATCAGCGTTTTTTGAGATATTATTGTCATCTTTCTTTTTCTTTTTCAATTAATAAAGCATTTGTCATATATTTTAATTCTAAAAATAACTTTATTGATTTTAATTTTTAAACATTTGACGTAATTTAAATTTTTCGATACTTAACGAGAGAATACTAAAAATATAAGCACAAATAGATAAACAGACATACCAAAACTAGTAAAACTCAGCTTACAATCATTGCATTGAAGAACGTTGCTAAACAATACTTTCGCAAATAATCAATAATCTAATATAGTGCAATAGTGGCCCAGTTTGTGGGATCTACTTTCATCCTCCTACTTGTATTTACAGAAACCACACCCTTTTGCAGAACAAATACAAAAGCAAAAGCAGATCACCGTCTTAAAAAAATCAAAACTGTTCAAAATTGCCTAATTGTAGTTATACTTATTGAGTTTATTGTTTTGGAAATTACAGTCAAATAAAACCATTAAAATGTTCTTATGCAAAGCTTACTACCCTTTTCTTAAATTAAAATTAATTTAAATGGCGTGATGGTTTTTTTTTGATAATTGTTATCTTATGTTACAACAATCCATTCGATGTAAAAGCAATTCATTTTTAGGCATTATTGAATTAAATAACAAGAAAATAAATAATTTATAGTACAGATAGTGTTTTTTTGACGTACCAAAAGAGCTAATAAATTATACGTAATGTATATTTCAATTAATTAATCGTAGAATACTAATCATAAATCATATTTTCTGAACGCAAGTACTAATCTTTAGTCATTTAGACTATCATAACAAAATACGCTCGTCAATAAACAGCAGCATTTTTAAATTTACTTAATTTCTACCATTATTTTGGCACGAAGAATCAAAACAATCGTCGCAATTTGTGCGCGATTATAGTCGAAAAAACTAGTATTATTAGTATTCTAGGAGTTAATATACTCGCGCCACAAATTTTCATAAAAAAACATTTATTTTTTTAAAATTTTTCAAGTGTATGTAATGCCTTAAGCTAAAATTCAAGTGGCCAAATAATTTTAAAATAGTTAACCCTTTCAGTAACAGCGAGCCGATATATTGGCTTCGGTTTTTATATTTATATTATGCTTTCTCTGAATGTTAATTGGGTATAATTAAATATTTTACTATACTAACATTGTATTCCATATCGTTTAAGTTTGAAAATAATAAATAATAAAATATTCCGCGAAGAAATTGGCATTTTTTACTTTATAATTAAAGTGCACATATCAAATCGGCCCGTGACATTCTTTTCATAATAAAGGGTTAATAAATTATTGTTATTATCTTCTTTCACATTCACTAATATCAACAAATACGTAAAGAAAAAGATTTTAAATACCAACGATAATAAGATTTGCATTAATTTCAATATAAATATAATATTTTATTTATCTGATTTTATGTTTATGAAGTGTATTAGCATTGATTTATTGATTGTTCAGGTGTAGTATTTAAAAAAAATATAAATTACATGAAAAATGAGATTGGGCATCGAAGACAATCAATTTTCAGCCGCAGGGATAAGCAAAAATGATAATTGTTATTATTGTTGCCAAGGAGAGTGTTGTTACCATTGAAAATAAACATTTCGCCAAGAAAATTCAGTGAAGGTAAAATTTAATCGTCAGTAGGATTTAATTAACTCTGTCCATTATTTTCAACCGAAGTGTGGAAGTTCAATTGGACAATTAAATTTCTCGGGAAAGTAACACTGTGTATTAAATGGCATATTTGGGATATATAAGAGATAGGTATGTGTTTTAAAAAATTTTGTCCGTGTATAAACGTTTAGGGTTAATTTTGAACCAAATTGAATCATGTGTGGTTATTTGATCCCAGTCTACATTCTTGCTCCACGTCAATGTTTCTTCCAGTCTCGAATAATTTTACTATTGATAAATAAACAATAAATTGGTATAACAATAATTAGTTATTTATAGAAAGTTTTTCCTTCATACAGGCGTCCAACCAAAGCTCCTTCTTTATACGATGTAACCATTTTTCCAGGTTGAACTACTTCTTTTGATTTTATAATAGCAAATAAGGAAATTTCTTAGTATTATTTACCAATTAAACATGTTGCTTACCGAAATCTTCAGTTTTAACATCTTTTTGACCGAAGACGTTTTATGACGATGATATTTGATGATCAGACTAGAAATTATGAAATTTAATTGTGCTTATCGTTCACATTTTATTCCATTAGGATTGTTTCTCTGACAATTTTATCATGATGGTCTTAAGGGAACATTCCCTAGACGAAGTAAAGTACATTTACGAAAGCTCTAGGATTCCCCGAGACGTGCTCGCTCACAAGACAGACTTTCATACGCTTCGAAAATATTAGAATACCTTGGTAAGGACAAAGTTTTAAATAAACCCATTATAATAAATAATGTTGAAAATAAAAAATAAATAAAATGTTGTTTATTTATGGCGGATGCTCCAATATTCTTGTAGGAAAAATCCCCGGTCACACAAGTCAGAGAGATTCCCGGTACTTGTTGATTATTCTGCTAGTGGATTAAGTGACGCGAAACCAATTAACCAATTAGAGTTTTCAACTGAGAATAGCGTGCTCTCAGCGAAGCAAAATTTCACTAGCATAAACATTAAATTAAAACAAAAAAAAAAACTTTCTGATTTGATTAAAAAAATTCCGAGGTGGTTAAACACCTCGAGCTTTTGCTACCAATTTTTTTTTTTTTTTCGAAGAAACGCATCTAAACTTTTAGATGTGTTTTTTTTTTCTGTTGATCCCAATTACTTTTAACTAATTGTAATTTAAGTAATAACCGAATATTAAATTCGTTTCGTTTTTATAAAACGAGAAACAAAAATCGAATTTGCAGAATCAGAAATATCATCATGTATTTAAAATTCAAAATTGTTTTCGCTAATAACTGCAGGTACTCAGAAATGGTCCACTATTGAGTTTGAACACTTATTTTTTCTGCAAGAATTTTATTCAGCTTAACGCTAGATTAGCATACACTCGTTGTCTTCAATGCAACATTCGCGGGAAAATTTCTATACATTTCGGTATTCAGATTGCGTGTCTGTTCTATATTTAATTTTGTTTACCAATTTATTCATAAGCATAAATTATTATTATTATTTTTGCTTTTTTTTACAGACAGACCTATTTTTCGCATTACTATTGGCAATTTACTTCTATTCCTTCGAATCGACAGAGTTCAGTTACATCCCTTATTTGTGACGGGAGCTTTATTATTTTTTTTCTTTTTTAATTAAAATCAAGCAGGAACTTTAGCGGTAGAGTAGGACAGATATAATAATAGCATGCCTTCTTTGTTTTTTGTTTTTATTTTCGGCCATAAGATTGAATGTCTCAGCAACAGTTTTGCTATAGAGAATTGAGTAACACTGAAGAAAAAAAGCGTCGCTTTTCCGGAAAATTTCTAAATACCAAACAACTTAAAGCGTTTGCGTATAAAGAAAGAGTATTAAGTGAGATACCGTTTAGAAAAAACTCTTACCCCCGTCCATCCATTTTAATTTTCATCCACATTCGCGTTCCACTATTGTAAAATATCGGAGAAGAGAATTCTTTACTCAGAATTGAATCGCACAGCTCACAAAGTTAAGATCTCACATTTTATTTGAAATTTTCATTGACGCTCGCCGATTTCCTTTGGGGCAGTTCTCCTGGCTCTCTCGTCGTGTGTTAACGAGCGGCGTCGTATCTGAGAAAATAGTGAAGTTGGATATAACTGTACTCCGGTGCTTACAGTGTAAACAGATTACATGTTCTAAAGGGTAGCTCGACGGCGTACAACGAGCCCATGAAGAAGATTTGAGTGATATTATTGGTTTTTCGCAGACGCTGTCACAGCAAAAAATAAAAATAAAAATAATAAATGATAAATAGATAAATTTGACGGAAACAAAATTAAATATATTCATTATTTTAAGAGTTTGTGATTGATATATCTGAAAGCAAAAATAATTTCTCCAGGATATATATCGGGCTTGGGAATCATGACAAACATAAAGAAAAGATGTGATTTGCATAGGATTTATACAGA